>WBMZ01002805.1:69036-206320 GCA_013400975.1 Atrichornis clamosus
AACATAAGAATGGAGCTGTTGCAGTGAGTCCAGAGAAGGGCCACAGAGTTGGTAAGAGGACAGGAGCACCTCTCCTATGCAGACAGACTGAGAGAGTTGGGGTTGTTCAGCCTGGAGAAGAGAAGGCTCTGGGGAGATCTTATTATGGCCTTTCAACACTTAAAGGGGGCTTATAAGAGAGATGGAGAGAGAGACTGAGAAAGGTTTCCCAGAGAAGCTGTAGATGCCCCATCCCTGGAAGTGTTCAGGTTGGACGGGGCTTTGAACAACCTGGTCTAGTGGAAGGTGTCCCAGGCCAAGGCAGGGAATTTGGACAAGGCAATCTCTGAAGGTCCCTTTCAACCCAAAGTATTCTATGGTTCTATACTCCTAGTACAATATAGGTGTGCCCAGTACCTTTGTTTTCCTTACAGGTAGGATAATCCATGTTGCAAAAAAGGGTATTTTGTTTCCATGTAAGTAGCCACTGCACACTTATTTCATTCCCTGTATCCATGGCTTTTAAGCTTATCCTAAGAAAGGTGATGCTTGAAAGTATTTGGAAGAAGTGAGTGTAGCCAGGAGAAGATGGCTAATGCAAGGACTGGATTAGGGAGCGGGGCAGGCAGGGCTAACACAGCTTCCATTGCTAGAAGACACTGACAATGATAAGGATCAGTGACCAGGAGTAGAGGAGGGCCATGACTCGTGGGGGCCGTCTGCTGACCCAGGGACAGAAATTTGCTACCCCAACTTACTATGCATTAACTCTGCCATCTAAAGAAGCCTTAAATGACTGAAGGAAAACCATGTACCCAGAGAAACTGTTTAGAGCATCATTCTTTCAGATTATAAATTGGGAGAACCAGTTTTACAATCCAGATTTTTGAAAAACTAAAAGAAATGAAACCACCCCCCTTTTTGCTACTTCTCCAAATGACATCAGTATGTCATCAACTAAATCAATGTAAATGACTGCTGACTCCAGTTTTTTTCTCACTTAGCTATGAAAAGTATTGAATGTTTCTTCAGTGATGTTTTATTCAAAATTACCAGCTGGAAAGAAGGGGGAAAAGCTGTGGCTCCAGAGATTTACTGTCAGCTGTGCCATACATCTCCAGAGTCTGCTAGATCTTGCTGTGGGATCTTTGTCCTATACGTAGCTGCTGGGGGCTGCCTACACACTCGTTGTCCTACTGCTCTGATCCTTACGTGTTTTCACGAGATGAATGACTAAGGTCAGTATTGGACTCAGTGACTTGTCAGGTGGCACTGCTAAAACTTGGCAAAAGGTCACACTTCCTTTCTTTTTTGAATATAATCCATCAGTGCTGACGTTTGTTTAAATATAGGAGATATATAGAAGAAAGATAAGAAGTCTGTAAGATCTTATCTTGTTTTCTTTCCTAATATCTTGCAATAAATGCCATACCAAAAGCATAAAGTGAGGCACAGCTGTAATACTAATACACTTTTACAGAGCAAGTACTTTCTAAAGTATCCATTGGAGGACACTAGAACACTATGAATCAAGGAAGTATGGTGATTCTATTTTTTAAAAATTCCACTTTTCTCGTTTAAAAAGAAAAATTAAAGTAGAACATTTTTTGTTTACATAAGACAGTCTGAAAATCCATTATTACTTGACAATTTTTCTCTGTCACACCTTCTATAGCTTCATTACTGCTTTGTTTTTGTTTTGAAAGAGGTGGCATGTACTTACTCTCTGGATGCTTGTATAATCACTTGTTCTAATTTTAAATAATTCCCAGATGGGCTTGAGCTTTTCTGTTCATTATTCTTTTATTACTTTTGTTTTTATTTTTTCCTTTTCAGCTTTTAATCATTTGCAAGTGTTACATTAGCTTTTGTACCTCATTTATATTTAAAGTTATTACTGTCCTCGCATCTCTTTGATTACTTCTCACAGAAAAAGTTTAATGAGTGGCCAACCACTAGTAATGTAACTGAGATATAATTCAGATAACTTAGGATTCAAGAACACTTTTGACTCAACATGGTTCTCTGTGAATGGAAGAAAAAGGCTTCAGGTTTTGTTTCAGTCTAACACAAGCTCTCATCTGCCCTCTCAATGACATCATTCTGCTCTTGTCTGCTCACTTCCATTGCATTCAAAATTGCAGTTGTTGAAATTATTTTTCTCCTCCGTCATTCAGGGGGTAGAAGATAACTGTGTTGTATTTAAGTGGTTTTTTCCTTTTTTTCCCCCCTCTCCTTGCTTCTAAGGTCTCTCACAGCTTTGAACTGTTCTTTTAGTTTTATTCATACCTGTATATTAAACTCAACTTTCTTCCCAACTTCCATGCCAGTCCATCCTCTCCATTTGAAGAAATGTTTCTTTTCCATTTGAAATACACTGGTAGTAGGATGTGAAGCATTACCTTAAAATTTTATCTTGGAACTGATGCTTAAACTTGAAACTCTTATTAATATCTTGCTTAATACCCGACTTCCCTGTGAGGATATTTGGAAGACTAATGTATGGATAAATGTTCAGTGGGGGTGGTAGGAGGAAGAAGAAGAAAGAGGGATGGAAGTTGTGGATGGGATAGCACTTGCTTTCTGATCCTGCCCCTCTGGTAGATTTATGGTTCCTTCTCTGCCACATTTTTATGTTTCCTATTTCCAGTATGTGTAAAACAGGTTGTGTTGTTGTTTTTACATTAATTTCATAAAACTCTACGTAAAGTATTTATTCAGTGGTGGATAATAGTAATTTCTAAAGAGAAAAATAGCACATTAAATACTTTTTATAAATAATTCAGTTTAATTTGGCTTTTCACTCCTTATTTTTGCATAGGGTCAAACTCTAGAGTAAGTATCTTTGCACTTCAGTGACCTTTATACAACTGCAGCTTTAGTTCCTCGTTTAGTTTAAAGGACAAACTAATGCTTTGCAAAGTTCAGAATCCAGTGTATGTACACATACAGAAAAACCATGATCACACACGACATTTCCATTTTATTGCACACAAATTTAACAGTGGATCATGAGCCTGAGCTAATATTTTGTGTTTCCTTTTCCCTGTTACATTGTATGTGGTTGTGTCTCTGGTTATGCTTGTGTGCCAAGCTCGTCCATTGTATTTAGTTGTTTTAAATCGTAACACAATGGTGAGAAATAAGTACTCATGGGATTTTCTATTTAGAAGGTGGCTTCACAGTGATATGTCTGATTAATTTATTCCTATCCCCTACTCTTACCCTCCTCAAACAATTTCCTGATGCCTACTCTAGGCATCAAAGCATGTAATAATAGATAGGGTCAGATAATAAGTCAGAGTCCACTATTATTTAGTAGGAGGCACTATCTCTACTTAATTCTAGACAGCGTGGTACCACACCATCTTCTGCAGTCTTACAGGGACAGCCTGCTAGGAAAGCTACTTGTCACAACTCTTTCACACAGTGTTTGTTGTGCAAAGGGAGGGTGAATGGATCGCGTTTGTGCTGTTGAACCCCCCTGTGTGTAAGCAAAGAAGGGAAATCCCTAAGACTTAACCTACAGTTCTGCCTATAATGGGCCAGGCTGCTCCCCTGCTACTCACATCACGGGTTGCCTTTCTTGCCTGATTGCCTTGCTGGTTTCCTGGCCCTAAGCAATGTCTAACTTTGTTAAGTATCCCACTGTGGCCCAATGCTTCCAGTTAAGTGTTTCAAATTTAGGAAGAAATATGAATTGGATAATATCAAATGGAAGCCCACAAACTCTAAATGAATCATGTCTGAAGTGATTAGAGGTCCCTAAAACACTCTTATAATGTGATATTTGAGATTTAAAAATTTATCAGAGTTCCAAGTTTATGTGACTATTTCCTCTGGGGAGTTATTTAAACTCTGCCTTTGATGGTTATAATTATTACGCAAATTGCATAACACCACAAAATTTTTGCTGCTTCCAGAGGCCCTCAACCTCTATTATGGCAGCTCCAGCTCCTGCTTATATGCAATTCATCAGGTATGTCAAGTCCTATATGCATTGAAGCTCACAGACAGAATTGAATTTTGCCTTTACTTTGATGATAAATTGCTAATGAATCCAATATAAGCAGCCTGAAGAGAAATGGTGACAGTCTCTGACTAGTCACTTCTAGCCATGGACATTAATATTCAATATGATCAAGGACTTTTGTTGAAATTAAAGGCTATTTGATTCTAGTGCATGTCAGGGACATTTTTCTGCATTTGTGGTCAACTTTGTCGTTGGTTTAAGTCTTTTCTAATCTACACTACCTACCATACCCAAATTTCTCTTATACATCAGGGGTTCATGACATGGATTTTTTTTTAAACCAGATGTCATTAAATTAATATGAAGAGATGTACTGTCATTTGCAAAAGATGAGGTGGGCACCCAGAGCTAAATTGAATATATGTCCATAACACTATTGTGGAGGTTGGTTGGCAAGAACCTGCTCACATAAGACAGGAAGTTTATTTCACTGGAACTTTTTTTACGAAATACAGTGGCCACAACTTACAAAGTGTCCTTGGAAAGGTGGAGTACTCTTATCAACCTGTCATTCTTTGCACACCTGTAAAATAGTGAGTGGTGTGTTTTATCTAACAATCTCTTGTTTCAAAGTACGCCACTATAATCTAAGATGACCAACAAATATGGAAAGGGGACTTAGGATTGTCCACAGGATAAAACATCTGATTTTCATCAAAGCGTTGGAAGATTAGAAAAGATTTTTTGAATTCTTAAAAGAAATTCCTGCTTCTTTAACAGTGCTGTCACTCAATCAGAAAGAGATTGAGCCTTGCATGCACTCTACCCTCTCTAGGAGGTTAGACACTACCACTGGCTAAAAATCCACCTTCTAACTTTCACCCCAAATTTATTTGTAGCTAGTTCATGCCTACTTGTTCTTGTTGCACCTTGAGCTTGAATTTGGACACATAACTTCTCCTCTAGGGATGTCTCTTCCATTATACTTCGGGATAGCAATGCACTTCAGTCTGTTTTGCCAGGTGTATTGTCTCAGAAACGTGGCTGCTTCTATTTCCGACTGTGTGCCCCATCTGAGGAAAGAGTGCACACGGCAGAATCCTGTCTGGATCCTGTCATGGAACAGAGTGACCTCTTCTTAGATGCCACCTTTGGCATCTGTAGTGCTGGTTCTCAGAAGAAGCTTTCTGCTGGGCTGTAAATTACATGGTGCCGGAGCAAACTTCAGCACTGTTGAGGAATGGACTTTGGAAATCTGTAAACTGACGAGTCATGACAATTTTCTACTGCAGACTTTGCACTAATTTTTAGATGTGATGAACCGTCCTGTAAGCGTTTGAAGGTGACTGAATTAAGCGTGTGGAATTTGAACCAGGCTCTGCTGGCCCTATATCTAATGGAGTGTACAAAGTTGCTTGTCAGATAAGAGAAAAGAGGAACCCAGCCTTCTGGAAAGGGGGCAGAAAAAGTGTTGGGTGATTGGATTAGTTGATGAAATACTTATTATTACAGTTAAGTATAGTTAGATTAATGCTATCCTAAATAAAAAAACAAAACAAAACCAAAACCAAAAGAGTCCATGGTAATTTTTTAAGGAGAAATTTTGCCACTTTTTCCTGTCATGAGTTCCAGTTTAAGTATACAACCTTGTCTTCACTATAGAGCTAATTCAGGGGAAGAGAGGGATTGAATTTGTAGTTCTGACTGGACTTTTAGGTAACGTCAGGCATGAACTTCTCAGTTTTATTCCAAAATGAATGTTTGTGATCTGAGTGATCTGGAAATAACTCTTCTGGATTAATTTATAGCTCCTTTCTGTGTAAGCTAGTCTTCACTTCTGTCAGATACTTTTTGCATCTGCAGTATTTGTATCTGGATAATCAATAATTCAGACTATTTTATAATTTATTATAATAATTAATTAATTAGAACCAAATTCTATTCTTTCATGCTGTAGGGATGAAGGTGGCTTAACAGCCATGAAATTGTACTATTTCTGGTCTTAAATGGAAAAAGTGGAGCCAATGGAAAAGTGGAGACAGAAAAAGAGCAAGCGAGCATTTGTTATTATCCCTATACTCTGATACAAGAAGAAAGTGAGGAAAACATATTTATTGTTTCTTACTTCTTGCCACAAATATTGCCAGCTATGCTTTGGGCATGTCAGAGCTAGATTTCATAATTTTCCCTGTTTCCTGCAGCTATTCGTGCTCTCCCTTCCCTTGCCTGGAGACCTGCTCCTTTCCCCCTGCTCCTCTGCTCTTTCTGCAGGGACATGTGGAAACTGATGATTTTCTGCACTGCTGCTGCTACAGCGAGTCAGACTGAGCTTAGCTTTTGTGATAGATTGACAAAATCCAAGCAATATTAATTGTCATAGGTAATTGCAATCAAAGCTTGGTGTCCAGAGAGGTTTTTTTTTTGCTTAGCTGAGGCATATGGGAAGCCTTTCTTTGGATAGGTATAAAGAGTCCTGCTTCAGAGGTAAATTACTGCTCGCAGGGGACTGCTCCTTATGCCACTCCATGGCCACCACTACTATCCTTAGGCTGAACTATTTGCTGTTGAGACTTGTTGTGCAACATCTCTACCCAAAGATCATCGAAAACATGACAAAGACGTTTTAAATGGTAGTAAATCTCAGCTCCTCTTTAATTTTAGTTTTTATTCGAGTACTGTATTTCTTGCTAATGCTGTGTTTGCAAATGACCAACAGCAGCTCACAGTATAAAGCTGTGGTCAAACTTTGTGGATTTCCATCTTCACTCAAGAAATTTTAATTTAACCTTCCAGGCTGAATTCTCCTTCATTAGGCTGGAGTCTCTTATTATCGCTTACAGATTCTATCCTCCATTCCATTTCCTTCAATTAAACCTGTTGCTATTATATGAACAAGAATAGATTTTGATTTATGGAAAGCTTTGTTCAACAAGGAGTTGATGTCCCACTGTCCTTTCCTACCACTATCAATCCCAGTGTTGCTAAATGCTAGATTATGTTATGGGCTTGCCAGTGGTTGGTATGTGAAGATGATAACCTGAATGCATTAAGCTGGTGGTTTTGTAGAAGTAGTCAGGTATGGCATAGAGCTGCTTTAAAATTATGCAAGAGAGACCATAAAGCTTACAGAATTATTGTAATGCATTTAATTAGTATTAAAAACAAGATCTACATTTGCATGCTTTCTTTTGGTATGTAAGTGTGCACACCATCTGATAAGCTAGAATTGTGGGAGGTCATCTAGAGGAAGAATAGAATGAAATTTTCCCTGTCTGTGAAAACATCTGCAGATCTAAAATAAAAAAGTGGGAGGAGGGGGGAAGAGAGTGGAATGAACCAGAAATCCTAACAGGGACATGACTTGCTTACAAATAAGTATAAAGCAGAACAGGGGAACTGGATAGCTGGAGCTGATGATCATTGATTTAAGATAGATTAATTTGGGGATGCCGATATCTACTCTTAATTGGGAGTGAGAATATAAGATGTCAGTTTCTTTCAAACTTTGTGACTGTGCTGGAGCCCTTTTTTTTTTTTTTTTTTTGTTGTTGGATGTGGTTGTGGTAGGGTGGGGAATATGTTTCAAACCTATTGATTTTATGGCAGAACATTGCAGGAGCAAGTAGGCTCTCAGAGTGACTGCCAGTTCACCTTTGGTGATTTCAGTGGTGAGTACTCTGACCCTGGAGTTCACACTGCCTGTACCAGTGCAGCCTGGGAATGATGGTGCTGTAGAAAATGGGCCAGAGTTTCAGACATCTTATCTGTGCTTGGTTTAAACCAGGTAGTGGAAAAAATATGTCCTTGCTGTAAGGCCCCTTCTTATTTTTGCTGCCTCTGAAGTCTAGTATTTTAAGCAACAGTTCACCATGAAGACTTTCTTGGCCATAATGCCGCTCAAAAATGGGTAGGAGATGCCCTCACATTATTTCCAAATGCAGCACAACTAGGAGTCTGAGACATGAAATAATTTCCATGGGTATCCTTTTGTATACCAGTAAGATGAATCCAAAACCTGTAAAATTTTCTGAAGCCCTGAAATATATCAGGAAAAGAAATCCTCTTCACTGAAGGTCCAGCAGTGAGCTGTGCTGAGCATCTGCTGTTCTTCTGAGCACGAGTGTCAGCGTCTCTCAGACATACAGGCTGAGCTGCCACCCTTGTTGGTATTTTGCTCAGGTTTATCTTTCATTCTTGTAATTAGGACCTTCTGATCCCTTTGAGAGTGCATAATTAAAAGCGTGTTAGCAGAGTATTTGTGATGGACGTGCATTTTGGCCAGCTTCCTAGATTCCTTTTTTCTTTTCATACCAGGAAGAGATAATATACAGCCGTACAGTCACTGCATAGTGCCCTTATTTTCCTGTATTTTCTGTTTTTGGTGAAAAATAGAGATCAGTATAAACCCAATGTAAACCTCTAAATATATTTAGTGTAAGTAAACTGATAATATTTGGTTGACTAATTTGAATCAAGTAAATATAAATACATCTATTAAAATCTTTCACATTGGTTTATATTCACAGCTTTACATTCAGTTTTTGTTTTCAGTTCACTATAACTAGATTGCATGAATTAATTTCCTCTAAATTTGACCAAGCTAAATGCTAGATTATGTTATGGGCTTGTACTTTGCTCTATGTAAACAGCCTGTAAATAATTTAGGAATACTAGCATTATGATGACACTAAAAACAAAAGTATAGATCAGCCAGTTTCATATAGAGAGTCCTGTTTATCTAATAAAAATACATGAATACTCATAAATTGCTATATCCTTGCTTTCATGGGGAAGTAATAATAGTATGAGTATTTATCTCTGAAACAGCATTTGAAACATGTTTGTCATTAATATAAGAAAACAAGAAGAGAAGCAAAGCTGACATGCATTTGCAAAGACGATATTTTTATATTGATGTCCTAATTCTGATATTGACATTAGGTATCAATAGCAGAAGCTCTGTCAAAGACATGATTTAAAATGTATATAAAGAGGTTAATATTCATCTTTATGTAATTAACTTCACTTTTCATCCTGGAAAATACAGTAGGATATAAGAGACTATGTGGACCCTGCTTAAGGAGACAGAAGACATGGCAGAAGCCCCTTTAACAATCTATTTTATTATAAATCTAATGGCATGTAAAACTGAAGACAAGTCTCCTCAGGAAAAACACCTCTGGGATTGTAGATTGTGCAGATGACCTTCATCACAGGCTTCCAAAAGGCTCATTTTGGGCAAGCCCTGTGGTGTGGTATGGCACTGTGGTGTGCCCCAAGTCCCTCCTCCTGCACCCTGGATCTTGCCTCTGCTGCCTCGTTGTCCCTCAAAGCCTGCTGCTGCTGTGCTGCTGCCACTGCACCTCCCCTGCAGGCTTTGCTTGATCTGCTAGGTTGAAAGGGTCCAGGGCCAGTTGTGGTTGAGATGTGGGCAAGCATCCCTCACGCCCTTAGACCTCCCTGTGGTTTCAGGAGCAGGCTGTGAGGACAACGGAGCTGGCCCTACGCAGATTCCGCGTGAGGCTGTCAGTGCTGGCGGGACAGCATGATCTGTCACACACCCAAATCCCACCCTGCAAGGCTGCCCTGGGGAGGTGTCCCTCAGGAGATCAGCTGCACGGTTTCAGCACTGCAGCTCCAGTGAGAGCAGCCTTCCTCACCAACACCTAAACCACGGTGTTCTGCAAAGGTTTTTCTGGGGAGGCAAGACAGTGTATGGTGAGCTGGACCTCCAGGAAAGGTGGGCTACTGCTGGAGGTGCCCTACCTAGCCTGCTCTGACAGTCTGCTAATAATAATGCTTAAATATATATGGGATACTTATAACAATGGTAACATTTATGTTTTGCTTGATGGTGTATGAGTAAAACACAATAAATTGAAAGGGTAATTTATGTACACTTGTGGGATTACAGCGCAGGGTTTGTCCTGGAGGTCTCAGAAAATTCACTGTATTTGAACATAGTTGATTTGTGATATTTTGTGAAGCCCTGCTGCCTAGACATACTGACAGCCATGCTAAGGACACGGCTGCTTGCTAAGGAGAGGTCTTGTATGGAGCAGACATTTATGTGGGTTAGATCTTCCTGTTGAGCAAAAGAGACCAGAGTATTAGAGAAGGCCTCTGTGAAAGTTCTGTATCTAATAGATTGATTTTAAATTAGGAACATGCATTCTCTTTTGTTTCCATTTGTATCCTAAAAGGGGATTACTATGTCTATAGGGACTATTTTAATGTAAAATGATGTTCTTTCTTTGCCTTGGTGTGTCAGTACCTCCCCCACAGCATCCCCTTTTATTGTATACATGAAGGTGTCAACCTTAAAGTACTCATCTTGAGAATGTTCAAAGAGCTGTAATTTGTCACCAGTTCTAAAATCTCCAAGCAATTGTCTCCTTTTCAATCACACTCTCTGTAGACGTTGCTCTGTAGAATGACTTGAGGTTTTGCATACGGAGGTGTGTGAATGAAATCCTTACAGTTAATTTTCCTGGCTTACTTTCTGCATGGAGAAGGAATTAATTGCTAATTGCATAATGAAGTGTCTGTATAACATTAAAAATAAAAAAAAGTTTCGTTCATTTATTGCACCAGGCTATCCCCACTCAGCCATCACCCGTACATTTGAGATTACTCTGGTGTGGTTGGTGGCTCTATGACACTATTAGTCTTACGCTCTTTGATTCCTAAGCAGTCAGTTCAATAACCACAACGAGGATGGATTTTTTTGTTTGTGTTACAAATCTGTCAAGTAAAGGGATATTTTTTTAAGAAATTGCTCCCTAGGAGAAGCAGAAAGGCGGCGAAAAGGCATTCAGTCTGACCTTGTGCTATTGAGCCAGGACTATACTGCAGAAGAAAAGCTGTCAGCAACCTATTGTGGCAAATCCTTGCTGGTCCTCAGGGCCTCACACCAATGAAAACCTGTGCCAAGCAGATAACTCGCTTTCTAATCTCCCTGTTTGGCTTATTTGTATCTGTGGCCTACTATAAAATATACTATGCCTTGAAAGACTCAGAGTGGATGCTCTGAGACCTGTCCATGAACCCTTCCTCCATAACACGAGCCTGCAGCTCAGGGAAAAGTATCTGTATGTCTGTTCTTGGTGACAGGGCCACATTTTCCTTCCTGTTACACTGCACCTGACAGAGTTATTCTGGAAAGCTCGAGTTATTCTGGAAACTTCCTGATATGTGCTTCCAGACAAATTTGGCCCTTTAGTGTCTGTTTCCTCTGCTTGTAACGTCTGCTGCTGTGAATTACAGTATTGGTAAGTGCAGCCTGATTAACTGCTTGCTCCTGAGTGTTAATCTTGGGCAGCAATTGTTGTTACAAATACAAAGTTCTATTACTTTGGCAGATGCTTCTACTGTTTAGCCCACAGGGGACTTTTTTTTCCATAATTTCCTCTTCTCTCTTCCTCCTCCCCAGGCTTTTATAAGCAAATACCTAACTCCAGCACCTCATCCTTCAATAGCAGTGAGCTTGCTATTGGATTAGGTGATGGGGGATTTTTTTCTTCCAAAATTAAGACTTTGGAAAATTAAACTACTCAATACTGCATGTTGAATTTTTTAACGTATTTGAGTGCTCTTTGGATAGATGGCTATGTTTACATGGTTTTATTCCTCATTGTGTATGTAATTCATTATGTAGGCAGTCATTTGGTAGGCAAAAAATAAATTCTGGGAAGACAAGGTACTATTTCAAGTCTATTAGAGTTCATGTAATATCCTGATGTGGTTCTGTTTAAAAACTGAGGGTTGTGCTTTTCTGTATAATAAATTTTTTTGAGTTATTAACCCAATGGTGTTTAAAGCAACTAGGGACTGTGCAAATGGCTTTTTTTTTACCACACCTCTCTCACACATTGTTTTCAAAATATCCTAAAGATTTTCACTTCCTGTGCATAAACACATGTTTGTGCTCTGCTGAATTAAGGATTTTAAGGCTCACCACGTAGTATACACAAAGTGATACCTCCAGTATATAAACTTTTGAAAGAGTACTTATTATTTACTAGAATAGATTTATTGGTACATTGGAAATGAGGCGAAGAAGTTGACAAAGTTACTTGGCATGAAGAAGATATAAGCATTTGTATGTGGAGTTTTCCTCAAATAAATCTCCCTCCCAAACTGCTGTAGTTTCTTCCCAGGGCTATGTGCATCTCTTGTTAACAAAAAATGCACACGTACATGTGACCAGTTTCCACATGAAAGCCACAAAGAAATGAAGTTTGTGACCCCTGTGGTGCTATTAGTCTCAGTTCTTGAAAAACTGGGCACATGGATCATCACTAATTTTTTTTCCAATGTTGTAATTTTTTTTCCTTGCTCCTCTTCTATCCTTTTGTTCTTATTAAAAAAAGGTACTTTTCATAAAGTAAGCATTTCTGTGATTTATCTCCCAAGGGAAAGCCCACGTGTTTAATAAGCTTTATCAGATATATTGTTCAGTACTCCGTACTACTCGAGCAAAGATGTTTAGTTGACAAGTACATGAGATAAAAATCAAAGTGTTTAGGACATGAGCTATTTAAGAAACAGAGAGAGAAATGTAGCATGAGGGGTTAATTTTTTTCTTAATCTCAATGTTAATGAGCCTTTAATGTGACTGTATTATCTCTAAAGAGTAGAAACATAATGAGATAGTAAATTGGTGTGTCAAGGATTTTCTGAAGCAGAGCAATCTTTGTATCCAACTTAACTTCAGGCAAAACAGTCGAATTTCTGCCATTTGACAGTGCATTATGTATCAGCCAGTGATATAAAATATCCTAGGCCCTTGGAAATTAAGTACAAGGCAGGTGCAAATGCAATCTTGAGCTAGGGAACAGGGAAAGGGTTGGGGGCCATATGGTGTTGTGCAGATCATGTGACTGGACCAGACTTGATGTTTCTAAGACAACATACAGCCTATTTCTGCCCCATCATTTACACTGTGGAGCTGAAAAGGAAAACCCTGATTGTACCTGCCCATGGGAGATTGAACCAGCTCACAGGAATGGAGTAGATAATGGAGGAAAAGCCTGTGCATAATTTTGTTGAAAGTTTTCCTCCTAGCAAGCTTTTTAATCTTTCCTCACCTCCTCCAGGGAGGAATATATGTTTCTATTTCTGAAGTCCATGACAGCCCCTCTTATGAAGGTCTAAGCAGAATTATTAAAGTAAAAGGTCTCAAAAAGTCACTCTTTGTGGCTCACCAAAGAGAAAGAATTGATTTGATCAGTCTTTAAACATTCACATAAAGCATGGACATTGATAATAAGACTTCACTTTAGCTGATTAAAGAGACTGAGTTTTAATGGTTAGAATATAAGCTTTTTCCCCCCCCCCCCCTCTAAATTAGTCAGGGGATATACACATGCAGGGTGGAACTAGTTGCTATGATTGGAGTTATCACCAGCCCTGCACAGGGAGGATATGATCCAGGCAGGAGACAGTCATACCTATAACATCACTCAGGCCAGACGTGGCTGCTGGGTTTGAGTTTAAATGCAGCCCAGGGTGGTGGGCAGGGGGTGTGCAGGCGGTGGTCCCAGCTGAGGCCACTCGGGATGATCACAGCCTGTAGGTGTCCTCAGGGCCCTGACACAAGCAGGTGCTTGGATTTAAACTGGATTTAGTGGCAGGGAGGTTTGTATCGTGGAAAGGTTCTTGTTAGACAGTTCTTTATTCCTGTGAATGCTGCAGACATGGGGGAATGCAGCGAGTAGCTATAGTTCCCTGCAGCTTTGCTCCAGTTCTCTTCAAAGGCAGAATGTGGTGCAGCCCGCCTCTTGAGCTCCTCAGGTAAGAGTAACACCCTTGTTTCTGTTTTAAGTGTAGCACTACCTGGTAAAAATTTGTCCCTCTGTGTGTCTGTAGGGACCGTGGGGAGTTAAGCTTGGGAGGGACCTCGTGAAACAGCTTTGCTCTGATAACTCCTCGCCTGGCACAGAAAAGCAGCTGGAGGACACATGAGGGAAGCTGTGCTTGAGTGTACAAGTAGATGCTGTCAAAACTCATCCAGAACTTTCATCTTGCTGAATAGCTCCAATAAGGGCACCAAAGCAGAGCACATAAATTGTAGTCAAGCTGAAAAAGTAATTTTTCTTTAAGTCAATAGTGTAATATCTGGGATTTAGCACGTGCAGATGCAGTATTAAAGTTCAGCAAAAATAGTTGCAGTAACCTTGATAATGGGCTCCTCTGTGGTAGAGATGTAGGCTGTGATGTCTGAAATGACCTGCAGAGTCAGCAAATGTGTGGAAGCTGTTGGATACAGCTTTTAGGTCTATAATGTACTTAGAAGTCTAATCAATAAGCCTGACTTTGGGAAATACAATCTTTTTCTCCTCCCTTTGCAACAATTATGATTTACATTACCTTTCAAATCAGTTAAAAAGTACCTTTTCTGTTTTCTAAAACTTTAAATTGGTATGTACGAGGTAATGATTTTCTTGTTATTCTAGTATTGAAAACTTTCAGATAAATATTTTCAGCATCGTTATCTGTGCTAAAAATACTTCCAAGTATTTCCCTGGGGCTTGGTTTAGGATGTTGCTAAGGAAGAAAAGGAAAAAAAAAAATCCCAACACATGATGGGGTCTTGTTTAAAATCTGATGTTTGCAAACAAAGACTGAGGATAAAATACATGCCAGAGGCTAACTTCTTTAATGCTGATATAGATGAAAACAGACATGGGGAAACTTGGGTTTGCATGAGGTCTCTTAAAGGCAATGAAAGCCTCTTGGTAATGGTTTGCAGCTAGTGCATTGGAGGTTAATGTGTTTCATGTTTGTTCCTCATGACGCTTTAACAGGCCAACTCAGGTGCTACGCAGCTTTGTAGGGATTCCTAGCCAGGAGCTGCACACAATCACAGGAGCTGCACACTATCACAGCATTATGAGTGACTCCGAAGGCTTTCAAGCTTTTCCAAAGCTTTCTATTAATGATTGCAATTGCATTGTGTTCCTGTGGGCAAACAGGCTGTTTCACGACCCCATTGCAGGCTGATTGTTACCATTTCCCCTGTGTTAATTGCTGAGAAGCCTCCTGATGTTTTAATGGGAATCCTTGCAGAGTAAAGTGCTAGCTAGGTGAAGAAGGGAGGCTGCCCTCTAGTCAGATCCATCATCTTCAGGCACAGGGTAGAGAAATGTAGGGTTAACTCTTGTTCTCGTGGCTTTGCAAAAGGTTGACTCGGGAGAGGAGGAAGAGGAGAAACAATATATACACAGAACTTGGGGTTTTGGGAGGCCCTGAGTGATGCTGCAGTTATTAACGCAGTTGTCATAAACTGTCTGGCCCTAGGTACCATCACACGTCAATGCGGGTCAGTTATTCATATTTTATCTTAAGAAAACTTCTGATCAAGACAATATAATATTTTCCTCTGTTTTGAGATTACTCAGCCATTTTAATCTTTAAAAAAAGACAACAAACAGATCTACTTAGGATAAAACTTCAAAGTGTGAAGTTGAAATTTTATGTGCGAGATCTTAATCCCAGTTTCAATTTTTCAAAGTTCTCCCTTTCCTCTTCCTTTGAAATTCTGAAGGTATTTGGTGGACTATATGTGTCTATTCTGTTGGCTTTTTTGGATTCTTTTCCCCTTGAATTAACTTTTTGGTAAGCATTTATTAATATGTAAATTCATGTGCATACAGATCATCGGTTTCTGACTTCTTAAAGTGATAAAATTGGCCTTTGTACCTATTTTAAACTTAGACTTTTCTTGGATGTTTTCTCCCCTTTCATTTGAAACAAGGGAAATTATTTACCATTTTTTTTCCTTAATAGACCATAAGAGATTTTTTGTTTATTAATGCAAACACCTGCAAAACACTTCAGAAGTTCTTTATGTTAAATTCCTTAACAAGGTTTATATTTTAAGCACAAGTCATGTATTGTGAAACAATTTCTGAGTGAGCTAACCCATAGCACTCAGTTTGTTATCTTCTGAGTGCTCATTGCTGGTTTCTTGGTGATAACTGGAAAAAAAGAGTCTTGGAAATGTCACAGTCTTGATACAGATTCCTAAACTTACTGGAACGAGTTCTGCACTCTGTTTTAAGTATGCCTGGAGTCATTGGATTTGTGCTGGAGTGGCAACCAGATATGACTGTCTCTGAGGGCCAGCTGGAACTTGTGTGCAGACTGATTTATTAGAGGTCACATTAGCAGTAGACTTGATTATGGATCAAATAGTAAGATACTTCTAAACTATTTTGCACATGATTGTTAGTGTGCAGCTTGAAGTCCCCCAGAGAGTGTGGACCTGGAGATTAAAGTTCCAATGTTATCATTTGAGACATTTACTTTGGCTCAGCATCCTTACTTCAGAATAGAGATACAAAACACTGCATGTGCATGTCTGAAACTTGGGACTGTCTGTCTGCAACTTCTATAAGTCCTGTTCCTGGGCTATTTGAAAACTTTTCAAATTCAAACTTTTTTGCTGCTTTTTTTTTTTTTTTTTCTGTGACCACTGTCAGCTGGTTTTAAAAGGTAATTTTCCTTGGAGAGGAGGGGCTGTGTTTTCTCATGTTTATGTCCCGGCTTTGAGAGCAGTGACCCTCAGTGCAACCCTAATCTGTTCCATGCTTCTCCAGAGTCACACCATTTTGGTGAGTCAGGGTAATGGTGGTTTTCCTTCAGGAGCTAAGGAGGATGGAGTGATACAACAACCTGTGTTGCTATTTGTCATTTGGATTTATTCCTGCATAAATCAAAGGGTTTCTATTAAAGTCTATTAGTTCAGTGCATTTATTAAAAGGTCAGATGTGCACATGGATGTGAGTGTGTGGAAAGAATTACTGGTGTGTTGGCACTTTGTTTCTGAAGACAGGATCTTGTGAGAGCCTGCCAGATGTGCTGCTGGAGTCTGCAAGTGTTTCATCCCACGGATAAGAGAAACATAATACACAACCCTGTATAAATGCTGTTAGTAATGTCAGAAAAACCTAGCACCTACAGCACCCTTTAAACAGCTGAATTCTACAGGGCGAACCCCAGGTCTGGTAATGAGAAGCAGAGCCTTTCAGAATGAGATCATTACTTTGGAGACTTGGTAATGAAGCTAGTTATTACCTAGTGTAAACTTTACTGCTGTGAAGGGACCTTCTTCAACACAGGTTTTCAGAAATAAGCTCCTTCTTTGGTCCTATATGGCTTTGTGTTCAAGCCCCAGTTATTCATGTTTGAAAATGATGATGTGTTCAGTGGCACATAGGAAATAAATCTGTCTCTGGAGATAGTCATCCGCATCATTTAATATTAGAAGGATCATAGTTACTGGGATCTGGAAGGCAAAAGAGGAAATGAACTTTTAATGTGAGTGGTGTTATAATTTACAGGGAAACTCTGGCAAGTTATTTTTTAAAAAGAAAACCAAATCTACTTTTGGATTGTGTTTCTTGTATATGCTAAAATGTCACAGCTGAGTGGTGACCAAGTTTTATTTCACTGTGATCTGACAAGTGAAATCCTAGAAAAGGAGAAGGGTAGCTATTTTAAAATCAGTATTTAAAACAAATCTGATGCACATAGCTTGCACTTTACAAAGAACACACATTAATTTCTTCCTAAAAATATTGCTGAATCCTTACATACTACTTTTCTGTCAGCAGGTCTTAGTAACTTGTGATGGAGGAAAATATCATAATTCTGTTTTACAGATGAAGGTCCCAAGGTGAGGAGGCAAAATTGTCTTCCTTGATACCAATAAGGAGAGCAGAATCTAGTGTGGCAACAGGGTCGAAATCTCTCAAGTCCATGTGAAACGCTCTGCTAGGCTTTTGTGCTGTAAGTGTAAATATGAGATCTTAAAATGAGTGTGCTCCATCTTCCGTAAGGAAAAAATAAAAGGAATTCTATTAGAGCTAAAAAGTACCTCTTACCTTCCCCTGAAACCTGTATTTGTTTTTAGTAGACATTATCATAACTGGTGTTTTAGAGTATGAAGTGCTGTGACTGTGATTACCTGTCTTACAGAACATAAGCATTTGCTTAACTTACCTTGATTGAAGTAAAATGTCTTGATTTGTGCAAAACAGGTTTATCATAAGCTTTGGAATAAAGATCGGCAGGTGAACTTTTCTCGTTTGAGAGTGCTTGAGGAAGTCATTGTATTATATGTAGAAAAAGACTTGTTGTTTTTTCTTTTAATGCCTGTAAATGCCATGCTTTCTCACCAGATCAACATGATCTAGCCTAACTCTTTTAACTCTAAAGAATCTTTACCAGCTTAATGGTATTTGGCAATATTTTCCTGAGTCTTGTGAATTTCAGGGTCTTATATTTTTAATCGAGACCTGAAGGTTACAGGGCTATATATTTCAAGCAGGGAATTCAGCAACTAACTATTTTGTAAGTTCTCTGCACAGGAATCTTAGTCAGTGAAGGCATAAACTAAGATAAATTAACCCTGTCAATAAAATATCCTTTGAACCTATAAATACTTACTAGTAGATATATTTTGTATAGGTAAATAATGTTGTTGATTGCTTCAGGGATCCTTGCAATCTTATGGAGTTCTTTTACAGAGCTAAATTTAAAATGGCCATGGAGGAATCTAGGGGTTGGTCTAGTTTTAGACCTGAGACTTATTTCTATGAATTTTTAACTTAGAAATGCAAGGGTGTCTCTTTTAAATGAGCTAGGAAAACACCTTTGTTCCAAAGCTAGAATGAGGATGAGAGCCTGAGCTTCACCCAAGATCCAGGTATAGCTCTTGGTGTGGTAGTCCCATCATACCTGGTAGGCCAGTATGAAGAGGCTGATGTGGAAGCTGCTGTAAATCAGGAGTGGTGGGAATGCCCATATTCTTTGGATCATGCCAGTAGTGCAGAGTGTTATAAGGAGAGGAAGTCTTAAAGGCTGTTCAGGTTTGATGTTTGATTACTGAATCAGCTTTAGGATTCAAACCAGTGTTGTCTCTGGTGTTGGGTAAGTTCTTTATCTCTGTGCAGTATAGGGTATGAGAGATAGATGTGAAAAGGTGGAGATGTGCTCTTGAAGAGGTCTGCTTGCTTTTGGAATAGTAGAATAGGAAACATCAACAGCAAAAGAGTGCATAAGTAAGGAATTAATTTCCTTAACCGTGTGGGCTGTGATATATCTCTATTTTATCCACCTTTGAGACATAGAGACACGTGGGAGTCCTCCTTTGCAAGGCTATTCATTTGCAGTGAATAAGTGCTTAAGTCCTTTGTGCTCTACTACAAATATGGGTATTAGGTAATGAAAAATAGTGACCTGCTTATAATTAATTTACTGCCATTCATCAGAGACTTGAAACTTTTATGACACAGAACAGTGGCTGGCCACAACACTACTTAAACTTATGTGAACAGAGGATTTGGCTCAGTGCCCCAAGCTGCCTGTGAATAAAAAATTAGATTAATATTGTCCAACCCTTTCCTTCTTCGTACTATTCAAGAAAAATATTTTGTCCTCTATTATCAGTTAGACAATTTGCCAAATGCTTGATTTTTAGCATAGTGTCACTGGGGTATATATGAGGTTTTTGTTATCCTAATTCTTCCAAAATACTCCAGGTTATTTCACAGAGTAAAAGAGGGTTCAGTCTTCAGTACTTTTGTATTCTGTCAGTGAAAGGCCAGAAACTCCTGATCTGAACAAGCAAGACCTCAAATAGAAGTGAAAGTAATCCATGCTTTGTTGAGCATGTTTTGTTCCACCAAGCCATGTAAAACTTGTTCTTCATTTCCATGCATTGTTTTTTGTCTTAGGTATCTAATCTTACAGTTTTTCAGTAACTGAAAGATGGTCAGAAATCTTATTTGCCAACCTCTGTCTTTGCTGCTTTTGAAATCGTTCTCTCTGAGTTTGTGGCAGCGAGTACACTTCAGTTGACAGGTCTGAACTCTGCTCTCTGCCTCAAGACACTGGTGAACTTCCTATCTGCTGGTCTTGTGCTGCTGCCAGGCAGTGAAACACCCTCTCCCACTGGGTGAGTTACTCAGTCTCTTCTCTCTGTCAGTTCAGTTACTCTGGTGAAGCCTTCAGGTGCATCTGTCGCATCTCCGCAGTAGTTAGGAGAGAGCAGGGAACAGTTTCCTTTTGCCTCTGCCTGCGTTGACTACAGTACTGGTCCTCAGACTTTCTTGGCTGCTGTTTTGCTATCAGATTTTACAGCATAATATAATTTTTAAAAAGACACTTAAATAGCAAAAAACAGGATAGCATGCAGCAAGAAAAATGGGTAAATGTGTGGAGGGCCAACAAATGCAGGAAAAAGAGGAAAATGTTTAGATGAGCTTGATGTGTGTGTGAATGACATATTCAGGATGAGAAAGGAGCTAGGGAAGCACAGTGAAACATTAGTCAAAGGGCTGACTATAATTAGATACATTCTCTTCTTGGGTAGCTGAGTGAGTCTTGTAAGTATGAGGATCTCTCTTTGAGTTATGTGTTCCTTGCTAAATCACTGATTAGACAGAATGAGGAAGAGGTCATAGCTTTAAAAAAAGCAATGCTCCACCTTACTTCCTTCATACTGCAACAGGACCATGACCCCTTTCATCTTATACAGTGTGCGTTCATGCAAATTAATCATGTTATACAGTGCATAAACATAGGGGTTAGAGTTAGGTCTGCGTGGGAGAAACTTGGGTGTTTTCTGGTATCTAAGTCACTGGCTGACTTTTTAAAAAAATTATTAAGTGATATTTTAATTGCTCTAATGGAGTAAATCCAGTTGGAGGAGACCTACAATGCTCAGCTAGTCCAACTGCCTGACCACTTCAGGGCTGACAAGCAGCTAAAACACAGTATTAAAGTAATTTTCCTAATGCCTGTTAAACACTGACAGGTGTGGGACATCCACCACCTCTCTAGAAAACCTGTTCTGGTGTTTGACCACCCTCTCAGTAAATGCTTCCTCATGTCCAGTCTGAACCTCTCCTGGTGCAGCTGAGACATTCCCATGTGTCCTATTACTGGGAGAAGGGATCAGCTGCTCTCTCCCCACTTCTCCTCCTCAGGAAACTGCAGAGAGTAATATGGTCTCAGCCTCACACTCTCCAAACTGGACAATCCCAAAGTCCTCAGCTGCTCTTCATAGGACATCCCTTGCCCTGTTGCCAGCTTTGTTTTCCTCCTCTGGGTGCATTCAAGGACCTTCCTTCCTTAACTGTGGGGCCCAGGACTGCACACAGTGTTCGTGGTGAGGCCGCACCAATGCTGAAAACAGTGGGATGATCCCCTCTGGCTGGTGATGCTGTGTCTGATGCACCCCGGGCTGGGGTTCCTCTTTGGGCTGACAGGGCTTCTTGCTGAGGCCACTGCCAACCAGCACCCCCAGATCCTTTCCTGCAGGGCTGCCTTCCAGCCACCCATCTCCCCATTTATACTCGTGCCCTGTGCTACTGCGTCACGTGCAAAATGCAGCATTTGCACTTACTAAATTTCATACTGTTAATGTCCAGATCTAACTATATCCCTCTGCAAGGCATCTTTTTCCCCAAGGGAGTCAACAGCACCTCCCAGTTTAGTATCACCAGCAGACTCATTAAGGGTGCACTATGTCATTAGTCATACTTTGGAATGCATCCAACTGAGGGAAGGAAGTGTACTTGTGGCATGTAACTATAAATGTAGTACTTGCATTTTTTCATCACTGTTTTTTCATGTCCTAACTGCTGATGCAAGATGTCGGGCTTAGTTGGCCATATTTTGAATATTTTGTGTTTTTCAGTAATTTTTCAGTAATCTAGGTTAAACATCAGCTACTTAGAACTGGAAGTACTTAAACTTTTGTAAAGAATCATGTTATCATTAGATTGGTATCATTACTGTTTGCTGAAACTGCTGAAACATGCAGTCTACAGTCTGACCCATAACTGTTTATTAATTTAGTATAAAGACTGATATTTCTACCTGCTGAATTTTGGAGAAGTGTCAAACATGGCTGGGATAAATCTCATGCAAAGGCTTGTTTCCACAGGCATTGCACTAGACATCACTGGGGAGATGGGGAGGAATAAATTTGATATCAACAAGTCCTGGTTGAAAAACCTGACTTTTTATCTGTCAGAAGAAGCTAAGTGCATTCTTAAAAAGTATTCGGGAGAAATTCTAGTAGCACTTGCATTCCTTGTTTCATTTGGAGAACACTGGAAGCTTTTCTTTTAAATTGTGTTTTTATATTATGTTAAACAAAATATTTTGGTTTGGATTATGTAATAATCTTCAGTTGAAGTAACTGTGGGAATGCTTTCTTGACTAAAATTTCTGTAATATATTTTGGTCATTCTTCTGAATAAAAAAAAACCCCATACATTTTAATCTTTTCTTTCAGAGAGATAATTAAATTAATTGTGAATTTTGTACCTGCTATGCTCTGATTAAAACAAAGATTTCAATTAAATTTTAGGAGATTGGCAGAGAGAGTGGCAGAGACATGGCTTGCTCAATTTGTCATTATTAATTATTGGTTGTAAAATGAATAAAAGATAATTGAAAACTGAACTGATCTTATTCAGAAGCAGCATCAAACATATCTACAAACTTGCTGCTTTGCTTTAGATGAGCTTAACAATTCATTTTCTTACTTTTATTCATTTGTTAATGAACAAAATTAATGGATATAGCCAAGATCATAGCATGTGCTAAAAAGTGATCTTTGGATGACTATGAGTTTTTTGATTTTTTTTTTAATAGCTCCTAATTATTTGAGGTCATGAGAAGATTCCCTGACACTGATTTAGTTGTTCATTAAAGAAAGGCAGCAACTCTGTCTGTAATGTAATTTGTAGCCTGCGGTTCGGGAAGATGCTCTTCTGAAGACCTTGTAATTTGAGCTTAGCTGTAGCTGTACTCTGCACCCTGAAGAGCGGGGAGTCATCATCCCTCCTAAACTGCCAGTGATCTTTCTGGGACCACCTGTCAAATGTTTTCATCTTTTAAAAGCCTGAACTCTTACAAATTTGAGGGGTAAGCTGAAGGGATTGACAACTAAATTGTGAGGGGCAGGATGTTAAAGGATAACAGATCTCTTCCCCGTACTTTGTAGTTTGGGGCAAAATGGGCACGCAGTTGCTCAAGCTGGAGAAGGGATTTAACTGAAACTCAGAGATGGAAGGTGTCCCTTAGGCTATTCCTCAGGTTCATGGGAGACAATCTGACCTGACTCGTGGTAAGAGGTATCTGGTGAAGCATCCGATAACAGTAACCCATCACAGCCAGTATTATCTGAGCCAGGACAGCAGTGCTGGAGCTCCAAGCCTGCTGAATAGACTCTCCTGGAAACAAGGGCTCTTTCTCTCCACTTCCTCCAATTCACTGACAAGGTCCCTTCCCAACTAGGTTATAGTTTCTTCTGTGCAACTTTTTTCCAAGACCTAGTTCTTTTGGGAATGTGTAACTCTTGAACCTACAAAGGTTCCAAAGGTCCTCTAAAATCCAAAAAAGAGGAGTCAAAAGTAGAAAAATGCAGTCAGCTTCAACCCTGTCTGTGCATTGCTAACATACTATTCCAGGAAGAAGCCACACAAATTTTCTTTTTAGATGTATATTTGCTCTAGCAGCAATTCAGGTGCTAGAGGGTATAAAATTACACAGTGGACAGTTGCCACTGAGAGTGGCTGAAGCTAAACTGGAGAGCAGACTCAGTTTCTTTTAGTCTGGAAATTCAGATTTGATGCTGGATGTTGTGTTCAGGATATGTAGTTAATTTTATGTCATATGAGCCATTAAACAAGCTAATACAGATGGAATTACAATGAACTATTCCTAACCTGCATGTGACAAGTATTTTCTTAACTCCTTGAGTGGTAAGATTTTTTCCTAAATTTATCTTCTTACAGAGTGAGCAAAAATCCTTTCTAGTTTCTCTTCAGACAGTCTGTGCTTTGCATAAATCAAACTTAGACATTTCTTGGGAACTGGTTTATTAACAAAGCAAGACACCTCAGATATTTTCTTAGTTACAGCTGGGATTCCTCTGCTGGGACTCCTATGCTTCTGATAGGAATATATGACTGGCAGTTGAAACATGCAGTAACTTACACTGCCCAAGAGAAGTCTTCAATATTTTCCAGTTATACTTTTACACCAAAAACCCCTATCTGAAGCTTTCTAGTCCAAAGGTAGACATATATACAGGGAGGAGAAGGGAGGATTTTGTTTTTAAAAAGTATTGTGTTCTTTGAAGACTTTAATTTTCTTGTTTCTTTCATAATGTATCCCTGAAACAGGCAAATCATTTTAGAAAATGACTATCTTACTGAGGGTATAGACTGGTTTTGTGCTAATGATCAATACTCTTAAGGACAATAAATACTCTGTAGTGATGATCCCTAGAGAAAAGTATAAAACTAATGTTATTTTTTATTTAACACCTAAAAAATGGCTGTTGTTATAGTTTTCACATATGTATTTTTTCCTACCTGAGCAACCTAAATACAATGAAGTAAACTCTTTGGTTTTACTTTGAAAATATGCTGCAGAAATAGTTCATTAGTGTAGTGCTTTAACACTAACCTTCTTTATACAGTACCTTGAGAAATCATAATTTTATTGATTTGACATGTTTGATAGCATACAATATTTGAATTAAGAAATACAGGAGTGGAAGATGATATCAAAGGTGTATATGTTTCACTTCAGTGGGCCAAAATTTTAGTGGATTGGAGGGCTTCCAGTTCTTGATGTTTAGGGAAAGAGTATGAGAGTAGGCAGGCATAAAGTGAAGCTTTCCCCACTCCATCAATTGCTTTCAACAGTCTGTGGCTTAGAGACTTGCAGAGTCAAAGGTTGTATCCATTTCTCCACATTTAATAGTTCTTGTAGGATTTTCTATCCTGAAGCTGTCTAAAAGAAAATCTGTCTTAAAACTAACCCAAAGGCAAACAGCAGGTAGCAACAGGTTTAGTGCTTTTTTTTTTCCCTTCTTTTTTTAAAAGCATGATATTCTATTTTTGTTACTGGATTATTTCTGCAGCAAAAGTAGGATTGACATTTCCTTCAAAGAGGAGTGGCAAAACTGCATCATCCAGACCATGAAAAATGGCCAGTCTGAGTCTGAGGGATGAGATGGTTCTGCTCAGACAGGCTACTATTAGTTGCAGAATGGTTCCTGCTGCTTAGTGCTAGGAAATGGGTGTTTTCAGACCAGGGAATTGGTGTGAAAGTGCTGCTTATTGCCTTTCTAAGGAACTGATCAGCTCTGCCTCTCTGTCTTAAGTCCATGGCAAGTTCTACTGAATCCTGTTTATAATTTTGTCCCTCTAGATTTTTGGTTATGTACATTTTATTGAATTAGTGCTTCTTGAGGGAAATACTGTATGTTTAATAGGCTTAATCTTTCAAATTTTCTTGACAAAATTAGTGCTCAAGCAATCTTATAAAAACACTCTGTAAGGCAAGTGTGTGTAGTTGCCCACTTATTCTCTAGTGTAGAATGATGACCCTGTTAAAGGTTTTTCTGGAAAGCATACTCAAATTCCCACAGTTTATTTCAAAGTGCTTTTTACTAACAGCTGCTAACTAAAAATGCACTAAAAATATTAAATTTCAAAAAGAAAATGAAGCAAGTAATGACTAAGGAGAAATAGGTATCTAGACCCACTAAAACTTAATAGGATTTAATTTGTTGAGAATTCTTGGCCTTGTGTTTTAAGCTCAGGCTTTTATCTAGGAATGGACAAGATTGTCTGGTAATGGTCCTTCTAGATGGAATTTCTCTTAATAACCTACAACCTAGAGAGAGAAAATCTGGTTTGCAAAACCCTGAAACTGCAGTACTGCCTCTTTATTCAAAACAAACCGTTCATAAAAAAAGCACCAGATGATAGAAGTATGCATTACTATCCTACTTTATAATCTGAGGATGATTAATCTGGTGGAAAAATCGGGAAGCCAAACCCCTGGCAAAGCAACATTGACTACAAGTACCATGCTGCAGGATATGTGTGAAGTGCATAGAAGTTATGTAAGTGGAGTCTCAGATTCTGGTTTCTTTCCTTCAAGGCTCCCCTGGCCATTATGTCCCTGCCACATGCCATTTCTCCATTTTCTTGATTTCCAGTCTGTGAAGTCTTTAAGACCAGATGCTTTAGGTGAGGAATTAGAAACAAAAGTCTCTCTTGGTAGCTGTTCAGCACATCTATTCCAGATCACCTCAGAGGGAATACCCCATATTACCTTCTGCTTTTCTGCTCTCTTCCCTCTCTGCTCAGTGAAATTCTCCACCTCTGGTCATGCTCACGGTAGCATCTGGTGATGGTGACAGACTTTGCCCTTCCCTGCCCTCTTGCAACCAAGGACCATGTCTTACAAGCTGGATGTAGGGAAACACTGTCACGTCTCTAGTTTTGAAAGGATTGCTAGTTCAAGCAAGGAGGATTTGATGTTTGTAGCCACAAGTAATGATGAGGAAGTACAGACCTGGTGCTGCTTAATGTGCTATGGCTAAAATTAATTATTCCCCTTTCTAAGCGAAATTATTTTTTTATTGATTTTTTTAAGAACAATTTCATACCATTGTCCTGTTCTATAAACACTTCAGTGAAATGTTTCAATGGACTCAATGTTTTTATAAGTTTATAATGTTTTCTCTAAGTTTATATGATCAGATTAATAAGCCAGTAACATAATGTTATTTCCTGTAAGATAAGGCCAAAAAATTAAACCTAGACATCACAGGTCACTTTTCTCTCTCTTTTATTGTGAAAATTTCCAATGCCCTCATGTGTGTAAATGTATGTTTGAGTAATACCAAAAGGGGAGTTTGAACTTGCTAGTGGATTTCTCCCTTTTTTTCCATCCAGTAATACTCTTTATATAGGGTCTCCTGCTCTTAGTTTCTACTAAACTGTCAGCAGTTCAGTCACACATAATTTTCTTAGTTTTCTGCACTTGAGATAGTGTCCAGGACAGTATTTCAGGTCAAGTGATTTATCTGATCTATTCCACCAGCAAGTCAGAGCATTATCTTCCTTCAGCGTTGCCTTCAGAGTCAGATACTCAATACAGACAATGAAGAGGAGTTCTCAGGTTCTTACACAAAAAGGCTCACTTCCCCCACCATCTAATTAAAAACCTCCTTCTGAGAGTTTGAATCTTAAGCATGAGGCAGAGGTGAAAAGAATACCAGTAGGTTTAGAAAAAATCTAGCGGTTAGTCTTATAGATAATTAAACTTGCAGAACAATTAAGTGCTTTGACCTAAAATACTAAGCTCTTATTCTAGGAGAGTTGGGTTTTTTTTAACCCTTGAAAAAGCTTTCACCTTTTAACACACGTACATGACTTGGGGCTGACCTGATTTAAGAAGGAAGTTTTAAGTGAAATACATTGCTTTTGAAAAGTTAATAGGTAGGGAAAGTAGCCTAGTAGTTTACTGAAACAGGATTTCTAATTAGAGAAAAAATATGCTAAGAACAAACTCTGAGTGAACTTGATGGCAGAATGGGAATCTAACAGAGAAGAAACATTTTATTTTTTTATGGAAATTGCTATTGTGAAAGAATAGTTATACCTACTAAAATTCAGCAGTTGTTTGTCAGTCTTGTGACCATATAGGTAATGGAAGTGTATGGACGAACTGGAGAAATAAAACCCAAAATGAAATTTATTAGCCACTCAAAAGTAGTTTCTGCAAATCTGAGAAAGGACAGTTTATTTTCATCTAGATCACTCTGGCCTGCAGCAGGATTGTGTTTGCATGTTACTGGGCGTCTTAAAACAGTCTTGCACCTCAGGAGGAGGATTTAGCTTCTTCAGTGCAGCCTCCTAAAGAGAAGCAGTTCTCCCTTAATAGGTGATATTCCTGCATGACGCAAACTATGGTACCTATCTGTATGGTTGTATAATTTGAACCTTTGAAATAGCAGAACATTGTCATATATGCTGTACAGCACTATGCTGATCACTAAAATCCCTCGCTCTCCGTCTTTTCCTAACCACTATAACAGCCCATGGCTTGCTTGTTTCTATTGGCCTTGCTGCTGCTGGGGACACCGTGTGGTTCTTGGAGGCTCTCCTGCAGTCATTAGGTGCTAGGTTAGAGCGTGCCAGAGGGAACACTCTGAACCCAGGTACAGCCCCTGGCATGAAGCATGTTATCCATATAAAATAACTGCTCTGGTATTGACTAACCACTTCTAAAATGCTCTTGCTCTTTAGATACAAGACCGGACTTTGTTGCCATAAGACTTTTCCCAAACTTTTCAGGGAAACCTACTGAAATTATTTCATATTCCTTTACCTCTAGGCTAAATGCTTTGCCTTCTAATGAATCCCAGAAAATTCTGTTGGTTTCGTGTTTTCATATCTTAAACATGTGCAGTATCAGTTTTTGAAACAGTTGTGCCTCAGATTCTGTACGCTTCTAGATATTATACACATGCATATAAAAACAAAAACCATCCTGGCTTCTGGAGGTGCCCTGTAGATGGCTTCCACAGTGGATCAGCTCAGTTTCAATTTAGTTGTTAAATTTGAGTCTTGATAATCCAAACACATGTAACTATGTTTTGTGACAGAGTTTCTTATTTCTATTTACGTAATTAAGGAACTTGTGGCCAAAACATTGTGATTTTTGGGAAATTTTATGCTGGGGAAATTCCCTAGAGGGATTACTTGGTTTCTGGGAAAACAAAAGAAAACAGCACTGAGAAATGGGGGTAGACAAAATGTTGTAGTCTAATTCTACTTTGTCTGTCTGAGCTCACAGATAAAGAGGGAAAGGATGGAGTATTCATTTTGTCACGAGTTGTGTGAGATTTTTGAAACTGAGAACACTTTGGTATCACTGATGTCATAAAAGTTTGAAGACTGATTTTTTTTTTTTTTAACATGCTTTTACTTTAATCCTCCAATTAGCATTGCATGTTGTTACAGATGTGTGTTGTTTTTTTTGAGCTAGGTGTTTTTTTGTGCAGAAAAATGATTCCTGATGACCAAGCAGAATAGGTCTTTAGATGATCAACAGCTTAATCCTGGGTAGAGATAACTGAGGGAGGTGACATCAAACACACAAAGACTTCTTTGTTTTGAAACCTCATGCTAGCTTACTTTGCTTTTGGGAAAAGAGAACAGAAGCATCCACTCACACTGGTTCAGAATATTTTGGGTGTCCTTGATTTTTGTTTGCGTCTCCTCCAAAGACACAATCACTTCCACAGCAAAATTGCCTCTTAATTTTTTTTCTTACTTGTTCTCCTAACTCTGAGTTGGAGGACTATGGCTTAATTAATTTATTTTTCATGAACTCATTTGTTCATCAATTTTATCTCTGGTTTTGTTAGTAATTTAAACTTTGTTTCTATTACCAGAAAAGCTTGAGAAAGAATTTTTCACCGTTTTTTCCTGTGTAGCATTTATCTCTGAAATAACCATTGTTCTCTAGATGGCAGCAATTTGTTGAGCCTTCATTGTTGACTTACCTTCAGAATTTTAAAATAAAGTGTGAACAACTTATATTCATTGATCCAGTAACTGTTTATGTTTAGTACTAGTCATGGCAATTGGCTTGCCATACCATGTCCTGCTCAGTCTACATGCTGCCTGGTTAGCCATGTGCCCACGATCAATAATTCAAGGAACAAAGTGGTGGTGGTGAGCCCAGACTCTACAGATATCAAGTTCAGCCAGTGGAACATGTTTGAGTACAAGTACTTTAGTTTTAGCATAATAAAGATCAACTTTCACTTGTGAAAATTGATCTTTATGTGTTCCATTGTTGATGATAGACATAAAAAATATAAATATCTGTAGACTCTGAAATAATTTTACATCCTTCCCCCATTTTCTTCTTCCGTTGTAAAGAGCAGATATCCTTTGTATTTCTGGAAAATTTGTGACCTTGGCTTCTGGGTACAAATGCATGGATAACCTTCTCTGCCCATTAATGGAACATTATGTCTGCTTTGCTGCTCCCATAACGGTGTCACTTTATATAAACAATACATGTGCTGTACACAATGACTTTCTAAACTTGCCACTTGATGTATGAACTCGTGATCAAAATGAAATCTTTGTCATATGTATGTTGCAATTGTCCTGTTTATATAATCTTTGATCATTATTGCATTATCTGAGTTCCAGTTCTACCGATTACCTAGAATAACCCTTTTATCTAGCCTTTTTCTTTTGTTTTGGTTAGGTTTTGATGTGGGGTTTTTTTGTTTGTTTGTTTTGAGGGATTTTTAGTGGCTCACTTTCTTCTCTTAACCAAAATCCCTGAACCGAGTCTGGTTTTCTTGGTCTTCGTTTTTTTAAGTTAAAAAAGATTAAGAATTTAATACACTTAAAAATAGTATATTGCTATTTAAAATATTGAAGTGCAGCCTTTTTAATATTGAACATCTTATCTCAGCTTTCTTTGCCGGATTCCATTAGAACAGCTGAAAGATTGGGAGCTATTTTCTTTGTCGTTCTCATTATTGTTTTCCACTTACAAATTTTACTTTGTTTGAAATGGAGTGTCCCTGTGTTTTGCAACCCTGACCTTGCAAATGTCACTTTTACTGACATATGCCCTGTATATTACAATATGTGCTCTGCTGACGGTCTGGCCTTTGGGGCTATGTCTGGATTAATAAACTACGCTCCGTGGACAAAGCTGTCCTCCTGAAAAGGGAGCACAGTTTAACTGTGTGGGTGCAAGCTGCACTGAGAGACTTTTCCTCAGGTACAGAGCAGGATGTGTGCCATTTTCCTTACTAGTGTAGACACTAGCTTCTTTTTGCTCCGTGAAGGTGGGCACATGGATCACTTTTTGTGCAACTTTAATTTGGTCGTAGTTATAGTGCCCTATGTGGTGCTGCAAGTGTTTTCTTACATGACAGTGGCTCTGCTACTGTGGTCCCAGAATTTAATATTCCTTTCTGGACTTACTCCCTACAGACTGTCCCCAAAAGAACAAGTTAAAAATGTATCTCAGAGTATCTCGGTGTTTTGATTTGAAAGGAAAAGTAAGACTTCAAGGAGTTTCATAGAGCATTTGCAGTTTCCTACCCGCTTAATGTGGAAGGCAATTGGAAATTGCTGCATGGCTGTGGGAAGTCTTGAGATAAGGCATACAGAAAAAACAGGGTCAGAAATGTTCCCTTTGTTAATTCTGAAAATAGAAGAAATCTCTACAGAGGTAGAAGCATGGTTTAGGAATAAAAACACAAATTTCAGCTGGTTTCTTTTTACAGTTGATCAGACCATGTAATAAGTACTCATTTCTCTGTGCGTTAGTGGTTTTGAGGGTTTTGTGCCAAGACCTTATTTCCATAGCATTGTACTTCCTTGGCTCTGAGGAATCATTGTAGATTAATCTTACTTATGAAGAAACAACTAATAATCTAAGAGAGCACTCTCCCTTAAATAAGGGAGAAAAGATGCTCCATACTGCAAAAAGTTATTGCCTTTGCTGTTTTGATATAGCAGTCATGATATTGCCTTCTCTATAGTTATGAATGCCCTTAAAATAGATTCCATTCTCCTTGACATCTTCCATCCTGAATTTAATAGAGACTTTAATGAAATTTTCATAGTAAAACAACTTGCCAGAAGGTCAAGAAATCCAAAAATAAAACTGGGAATGTAAGTCATTTAAATGTCCTTTTCTTTTTCATTTGTGATGATAGCACTTCAGGCTGGAAAATGAGCTAGAATCTGATTACCAAACATGGGGAAGGGAGGATGGGGAGTGTGGGTAAAGATAATGGAACATAGCATAAAGTGTTGATAAACCAGTCTCTTTTGCTACAGTCTGAGAAGTTTCTATTCAGTAGCTTGACAGTTATAAATGTTATGCTGCCTTAAATGCTTTCAGAATGACTTACACAGAACCTTGTTATTGCTTATTACACAGTCCCTTGAATCCATGCTTTTGGTTGGTGATTTTTTTTTTTTTCTATAGTACGGTTTTCTTTCTTTAGAAAACAAAGTCTTTAAGGGACTGTGTGCAATGCACAGCACTGGGCAAAAAATGCAGTCACCCAGCTTAGTCACAAATTGTGCTTCTGTGCAGAAGCACCCAAACTTATTTGGCTAATTGATAGCTGTGTGGCATAATCCATCTCTTGGCATTCTCCAGGGTCTTTCCAAAACACCTCAATCTATTAAGGCCTTGTTCCTGTGTTCGGGGGTTGATGAGGTCACGCACTACACTTAAGTACTGGGACTCTGGTTGCAGAAATAAATACAGTTTGTATGTCATAAGCTACCAATATAAACAGAATGTGTTTTGTTCAGCATAATTAGATTGAGAAAAACATGTATACCTGCTACACTAGTCACTAAGAAGGAAAAAGTGCCTGTTTTCCTAAGAAATTATATTAAAGGAGTGATGGACTGATTATTAAGGGCAAGATGGTGATGTAGGCCTTTAGAAGCTGAAAGAAAAAACAATATTGAGTAGCCTAAGTCTTTTGCATTAGCATGAGCATGGTGGGCCAGAATGTGGAAGATGTGACTCAAGCTGAGATTTGTTCTGCCTGTGTTGCCAGTGTAGACTATCTGCAGAAAATGAAATGGTATGATGAGAAAGACTAATTCCCTTTCTTCTGATAGATCTTGAGGGTATCAATGGTTGGCATGTGCTTGCCAACAGTCTGTCTCAGACTGGAATTCTGACTTGTTTGAGAAGTCCTTGTTTTCCTTAATGCTGGCCACCACTGGGATTCAGGAGCATGTGGGAATACTTTAAATTTCAACTTCAAGGTGTTGGGAAAGTATGTGGGTGTATTCCCTGCTTACACAGGGATAGATGACAACATCTGGGAATACCCAATGGTAACCTGGGGAGCACTGGGAGAGGTCATCGGGCAAGGCAAATGGAGCGCTTGAGCTACCAGCAAACTGCTGTTCTGGATCAGTACAGATGTAAAACTAATTCACTACATCAAACCTTGCAGAGCAGTTTTATACAAACACCTGTATTGTTTTAGGACATCTACAGGGTCAAAAAGCAGAGACCAAATGATGTGGTCCTTTGGTCCTGTTCCTGGTCCATTGTTGTATTATGGTGTATTGCTGTGTTGTAGGATTTAGGTGTGAAGGCAAACTGGCCCGTGGTAGACAAAGCATGTGTATCATCCAGACAGTGTCTGTATAGTGGGTCTTCAATGTGTTCATTAAAAAGGGCTTATATACTTTTGCTACATGGACTCTTAATAGTCTTGGACATTTTTTCTGTCTCTAATGTTATCCTATTTAAAAAACAAGCCCAAATCAACAATCACTTGGACAGATGTCCCTACAGTTCAATCTATTGTACAGACTGTTCCTCTCCTAGATATAAGCTTTGCTGCATCTGTTTGTAGCTGCAGAGAGCTAACAAAGAGTTACAGTCCTTGCACAGTAGGAGGACTTAGAAAAAAAGGTTTTAAGTGCTATTACTCTGTTATTGCGTTAGTAGGGGTAAGAGTACAGTAGAAGTATCTTAGGACCTGGTGATGGGAAGGGATTCCATCTTACTAATAGTTCTGAACAAATACTGTTGGCATTATCCTGTCAGCTAAGTTGCAGTGGGATTCATAAGCAGATCTTCATCTAAATGAGCCTAGTAGTCTACCATAACACCTTTTTTTACAGCAATATACAAAGTGTGCAGTCCATGAGTGCAGGCATCATTGCAGACTAATGGACAAAATCACAGCTGATCTGAAACATGGAGCTACAAATAATTTTTAAAGTGCATTTCTGCTTAGGAAGGGGAAAAACTTTACCGTTTTATACAAAATTGGTTCAGCTGCAGACTTGACTAACTTGCTGTAAATTATTCTTTTATTGCCTGGAGGGAAAAATTGCAATAAGAGTCTTGTTTCAGAAAAATTCTACTCCTCAGAGTAAGGATCTCTAAGTACAAAAGAAGACAGGAAAAGGAGGTGTAATATAATCTGACTTAAAAGCAATAAAACCACAAAATCAAACAAAAAACCCTAGAAAGGTATGTTGCACCACGAACCTTTCAAAGTGAGGTTGGTTGGGAGAAGACTATTTAATATAGCATTGGAGAGAGAATATCTGTGAGGTCAAACACTCAGCCAAGATTTATCCCTATGCTGTGAGTCAGCTGGTAAAGCAAGTCTACAATGCAAACCCCTGACTACTAACTCTTCCTTCTTTTTGGACTTTTAAGACTACTCACATGCATAAGTGATTGGAGAAGCAGGCCCACTTTTTTTTTTACTACAAGTATTATTAATAAGGAATACTTCCAGGGTGAAGCACTCTGGTTTGAACTTGGTTTGGCAGTTTTATTTTGGAGTGTGCCAAAAAAGCACTTGGCAGATGGAGGAGAGTGGGAGATAACTTCTCTATTACAAATCTTCTTCTTCACAGTGCCTGAAGAGAGGTCAGTTTTATGACACACTTTGCCAAGAGCTGCAGAGGAATGTTCCTGGACTGAGCCTTGGAATTAAGGACTATGGCCACTATATGTTTGTTCATGCATGTTCTGCTGTCTGGCAGGAGGGCTCTCTGCTTTAATCCCCTTTCTTCCCAGAATTATTTTTATTCTTGGCAGCAGTAATCTGTGCATGTGTGAAAGGGAAGGCTGGAGCTCTGATAGTCAGAATAGTGGGTACAAAGCAGTATAGGTCATTAGGACAAGTTCATCATGTACCAGAGTGCTTCTGATACACTTTAAATCCTTGTACTTCAGATTTTGCCAATATGTTGACAAAAGTTACTGTAATCTATAAAATTTATTAAATGATTGATTTTTCTGGGATGTGTGATGGTTGTATTATATCTGATGTAATGTGTCTCAAGACATCTGAAATAATAAAAACCACTTGCGTATTTTGGTCTCTTGACGGAAGTAACAAATATTTCATTCTCCATGAATGAAGTAGGTAAAAGTGCAGACAAAGAAATGTCTTGGTTTTCCTTCCAAAAAATTCATAAAGTCAGTGCCTGTTTTGGTTCAAGGTAAGTATATAAAATAAAAACCCTTGCCCAAAAAGCCCTGAAACAAATGAAACTATGTTTCATAATGAATAAAACTCGAGGAGAAATAAGGCTTTCATGACCTGTCATTTAATAATAAGTTAGCATCAGTACAGATCCAGTGATCAGAATCACTTTCAATATTGTAAGACATATTCAAAATCTCCAGTTCCTGTCACAGCAAGCTTAGTGTTGTGTTACTTTGTCAAAATTACATTTACACCTTTTATTTCTGTAGCTGTAAATTATTTTACCAGCAGTGAGCCCAATAGACGTAGGTTGGTCCAAGAAGTGTAAGTTGGGTTATGCATAATGGCAAATACAGTGAGTACCCTGCATTAATCCAACTTCAGGGCACACGAAATGTTATCAGACCTTAAAAGTACACAGCTTTTCATTTCTCTTAAAACTTTTTTAAACAATAGCTGTTCAGTGGAAGCACTTTATTTGTGAACACTTAAAGGCTGTTCACGTGTGATGCAAGTCTCCTGCTGTCAGCTGCTGAGTGATGTCAACTGCTTCAAGTGCCCTTTGCAGTAACACTCTATATGGATGCTACATTCTGGTCTTATGTTTCTTTGCAGTACAAGCAATTGAAAACAGCAAAGCTGACATTTAATAGCGACTCTTCCATATTTGTTTAGTATGTGAAAGCTTAAATTCTGTGTCTTTGAAATTACTCTTCAGATGCCACTTGGGGATATTAAGAAAATTAAACAACATGAGACTGAAGATCTGTGAGTTTGTCTTTCAGCAAAGTCAGCCTTTAAAGTCAAAATCTGTATTCTACATCTTTCTATGAGGTGCACAGCTGGGCAGTTCAGAAAGTCCAAGAGGGACTGAGGAACCAGTCTTATCAGAAATTTACTTTCATCTATTTGGCACTTCAATCTGTGAGACTGTATATACAGAAAGCAGATTGGTGTTTAAGCTCCCTATGGGCCACAAAATATTGCTCTTTCTGCTGTGTTCAAGGGCTTCAATAAAGAAAAACTGCCAGTCTTTCTTTAGAATGATTCCTTGGAAAATAGTGTTTGAAAAGTGTGGAAGGATGACATTTTAATTTGGGGAAACACTTCGCTTCCACTTACCTATCTAATCAATTGACTCTGCTGTCTTTAGCATTGCAGTGTGTGCCAAGGCGATGGGAATCTTCAGTTTCTCCTTGAAGACATAGTCTTTATAGTTTTGTATCCAATAATTTTCTATTCTGAGGAAGCACTCCAGCATGAATGCTGTGGAAGTTGTGAAGCAGTGCAGCAGTGTGTAGGTGGTGTGCCCACGTGAGAGACATTCCTAGGGACCCAGAACTGCTGTATAAATTGTGACAGCAATAGCTTTGTTCAGTTCATGGCTTTGGCAGTGTTGGTCCAGGCTTCAGGCGACATCACAGGGAGCACAAAAGGTGGTTTAGAACAACATTGGGTTTACTTCTGTTCTGCTATGCAAAGCACGGGCTGTGTGTACCCGAGCCTTGAATGCTTTATGTGAAACCAAGAAAAGCGTTTGGAGGGCTGGTGGCTGGTCTCACTTTCTGAGATTACCTCTTCTGGCCAGGGTTTTTGGAAGTGCTCCAGTTAGTCCAAGAAATATGTGAGGAGCTAGTTCAACAAGTAATTTACACGGTCTGTGCTACAGGAGAGTTATGTAGAATCTGCTTCAAAGTATGTCTGTAACCTGAAGCCACATTGCATTGACTCCTACTGCAAACTACTCCATGGGCTCATACTTTGAAACTATGTAAAGAGTATGAGCAGCAGTATGCCAGAAATGTTTAGAGACAGTATTTTCTCAAGAAAGGTGGGCTTATTATTTAAATGAAAGTTCTAAAAACTCTTGTGTAAAGATACTTGGGCCTGGTTTTGTATTATGATGTACCTCATCTTGCTGTAACACCGATGGTGTTCAGATAAGCAGAAAGGCTTTCTGAAACCCTACCTGCTTCACTCTACAGTTCAGACACACTGGGGAAAACTGGATATATGCTATACCTTTGAGGACTTCCAAGGTGAGAGCATGGAACTCTTACCAAGTGAAAGGTGACCAACTGTTACCAAGTAAAAATATGAGACTAACGGATTTATGGTATCCTACAATGCCATCTGTGCTGCACTTATTTTCTTCTAGTGTTTTAAACCTTTATATCTCATTGAATTTGTATCAGATATATGAGAATTTTTCATTTGAAGTAACTTGAGTCCTTCTTTAAAGGAAACAAACTTGAAATTGTATCAATTTTCAAAATGCAGATGAATGTCTCTGGATCATTCAAATAGGAGAAAAAACCCCTGTGAATAACCTCAACAGCAGTATTGGAAATGCCTGGAAGATTAGAGAAAGGGCTTTTCAGTTAGATTTGACTAAAGGATGTGTGAAAATGCAAGCAGGGCAGCTATTTCAGATGTTTTTCTGATCTCAGAAAGCAAAACACTGTTTGTGTCAGTAGATTGCACTACACAGACTCAATTTCATTGCAGTTTTTCTCTCTTATCTGATATAACCATCTAAGCCATTTTTTAAATTATTATTTTCATTTTCTTAGATCAGAAAGGGTCACATAAAGCTTCTGAAAGCCTATTGTGTAATTATAAAAACAGCAATGAAGAGCCCTTCTATGTGTTACTGTTTGTTTTCTGTGCATGAATGACATACAAAAACTCAGAAAAACCCCAAAAAGTTTATATGAAGACAAAGATGATTGAAAACTGGAGTCTGATATTGCTTTTTCAAATCATGAATTATACATGTATTTGTGAATTAGTATTTGTTTTTTTAAGGCTCTGTGTAGGTAAGGTAAGTGTGTAAGAAAGATCTCAGAAGCAAAATTATTATGTCATCCATCCCTCCAGGACTATCATTACAAAATCAAAATCTTTTAAGGCCTCAATTTTTTTTTTTCTTCGGAACTTTTCTGTGACTGACTAGTTCATGGACAACACCTCTATATCAGTACATTGGATAAATTTAGGACATTGGTCCTAAAAATACCAGTGGTAAGTGGTAGAAAAGAGCAGCAAGTACAAATATGTACTATTGATACATTTTTGCAAAGGAGAGCAAATCTAAAAGAATACTTAGAATGCAGGGAAATACATTAACGATAATGGGTAATATAAGGTACTGTTTGGTATCTGTAAGAGAGATGGCAGTAAGATGTAGGCTTTCTTAATGAAAGACAGGCTTTGCCTAGCTCAATGGTTTAGCACATAATTTGAGAATCTAGTTCATATCTGGATTAAGGTTAGAGCTGATGTTGATAAAAGCAGCTTAAAGTTGCAAGAACAGTTCTATTACACCAAAGAAATTAGAAAACTTATTCCTAGCTAAATTATTGTAAGCAATACAAAGACCCATTACTTTCCAGAGTTAGACCATGCTTACAGCAATGCAATCTAGTATAATTGCCAAGACCTATTGATAGAATGTATTATTAATCTGTGAAACTAGCTGATATGAGATGTGACTGAGGCAAATACTTCAGAAAAAATTAGGTGTGAGGCTGGTAACATCTGTAGCCAAAACAGCTAAAAGAAGAGATACTGACTTTTCAGTTGCATTAAGCTTGTGCTTTAATACTTAAGGGCATTGTAAGCAGATGTACCAACTCTGCTTCCTAATTCTTGGTTCTTATCATCAAAGCCTGGTGCCAAGGTTCATGTCTGTACCAGTTTTCTTGATTTTTCTCACCACTTGATATTGGAATATTTTAGCTATGATGGGACATAATAGAAGTACCACAACTTCTCTCTGTCTCTGTGGCCTTCAGGGGATTGCTCTGAGCTATAGGAGACTGCATAAATGTCCAAAGTGATGCTATTTGCACAAGTGGTGGAATCAGTGCTCTGTCATCCTGAATTTACCTAAGATAAAGTTGTGCTTGATTCTTTTGTATCATGAATTGAGTAATCTTCCCAAATACTTAAGATTTCCACTTACAAGTCTGATTTCAGGCCAGTACCATTTTGTTTCTTGAAAATAAAAAGGAAGTATTTCCTTCCTATTCGCTCCTTAACAAACGTGTCGAGGCATATGTATCACTCAGATTTCTTTTAGCAAGGATGATATGAGAAAGCATGGTCCTACCCAGCTATCCCAAGGTCCTGGTTGGCCCTCCAGTGGCCACTGCAACCAGCCTTTCTTTCTCTGAAATAAGAAGGAGGAAAGGATTCCTTCTGCACACAAGTCTAAATTTAAAAGCCTGCCTCTTATGTCCAGATTTGATTAACGTAATACACATGCTGTGGTCTGGACTAAACCTTTTAAATCAGCCTCAAGTTGATGAAAAATAACTTTGATACCTGTGGAGCCAGAGACTTTCTTGGATGCAGTTCAAGATTCTGGGTTTTACCTACAGATCCGTAAATGGCCCTGGAACTTCTTCAGTTAACAAAAGGATTTGGTTGTTCTTATCCTCAATACAAAGAAGTAGAAGCTCATAAGCTGGATCAAACTTTGTTTAATAGTGTGAAATGCTGCTAACCCCTCTTTTGCGGGGGTAATTCTTTGGAGGGAATTGGGGGGAAATTGTAGGGAGAAGAGGAACATGATGTGCTATTTCGGTTTGAATGATTGCTGTTTATTTCCTGACTTTGGTGCATGCTCTTGGCTTTCTTATGTTGTATCTTAGATGTACAGACGTGCTCCAAAGAACAGATTAGTGGCAGTCTCTACACCTGCAGATCAATTATTGCATGTGAGGATATTTTCTGAGCGTATTTTGACTGAGATGTTGCCTTGTGTAGCACTGTTGCTCTACAGGTGGAAGCTCCTCTTTCCTTGAGAGCAGTTTCACCAGCAGGCGTGTTCCTTGCTTAGTCACTGATGCAGTCTTTCGTGTGGAAGAAAAGCAGAGTGAAGTTAGCAATTCTAGTAAAATCATTTGACGGAAGCTGGTTAGTTAATCACATAGAGTTGTCTTGAGCATTGTGTGGCTGATGAATGGACTCAGTAGTAGTATATTAATTGACAGAAATGGACGATCTGCTTCTGTGCATTGTTGAACGATGAGCACAGTGGGTATGGAGGGAGAGGGAAGGAGAACAAAATACTGGTGCTCCAATATATCTTTCTCCTTCACTTTTCCCAAAAAGAAAAATGAAAGAGGAGAGTACATCTAGAAATCCAAGTACAGGAATCAAGTAAAATTACCTTAAATTGGCTATATATACAATACTTAGATTTTTCTGAATGTATTTCAATTTCTGTGCTAAAAATGCACAGTGGCCTTGGCCTTACAGGAAAGAAATATCACCACAAACACAAATATAGTTAATTTCTTCCTATGTTTTTCCATGCACCTCTTCCTCATGTTTTTCAGAACACTTTTCTAATGTGTGCACACCATAGAGTTTGGACTCTTTAGTTGCAGTTTATTCACTGGAACTAAAGGGAACCTTCAGTGAAGGTGAGTGTATACAATTTTTTTGCTGCGTGTTTTTCTCTAAGCACCTGCTGCCAATCTGAGCACTTCAATCACCAGTTCTGACCAAGAGGATATTTTCCTTTTACAGAGAGATAATAGTGCAGACACTTCATCACCCCTGTGTTCAGGTTTACTTATCTTACCAGTGTTAAGTGTGTTCAGGAAGCTTACTTGTCCAATAATTTTCTTGCTGCTTTTGCAGTGTCAGTGACTCTCCAGCCACTCAGTCAGCATTGCACTGTGAAGAATCCATCACAGTTTTGGCAACCATGGGTTATGCCCTATCATACTTGCAGAAAATTATAGAAGTTGAATATAAAGACTATTTAATATATTTTCTCTTGTCCCTCTCTATATAACATTCTTCTTATTCAACTGTTTGCTGTATCTCATGTTTGCTGCTTTTTTTTGGCGGTTATTTTGGTTTTTTTCTTTGGTCTTAGAATCATCTAGTCAGAATTTTTCTCACTCTGAAAGGATACTGTGAGAATTGTGACCTTCATCTAAACCTTACTTGCTGCTGTACATCTTTTGACAGAAGCACCTGCTGTTGCTCTGGCCTTGCAGTGGATATCAGAGAGTTAAAGGGATGTACCCTTTATAACCATAAATTTTCCCAGTACTCATCTAGTCTGTATTTAACAGGAATTTAATGTGTCCTGCAGGGGTTGACAGTACTCGTCTCATATATTGTCATTATCTTGAGAAAGTAACCTTGAGGGAGGAGAAGCTTAATAAGACTTTATTTGCTTCTGATTCTTGCTATGAAAATGTTAACCTTTCTTGTGGGTGTGAGATCCACTGCTTAATGGAGCAGCACTGGTGGCTGTGGAGGTCTCCAAAAGTGCTTCAGTCATATTGTCCCGTGCCAAGAGGCTCAGTACAGGGAATGATAAAAACCTGAAGAGAAAATTGAGGCAAACCAGCAGACCAATGCTCTTTAAAGCATAGAAGGGCAGCAGAAAACAGGAGGAGAAGGAAGGTGCTCCTGTACAGGCAGCTGCTTTTCTCTTATGTTCCCTATCCCAAGTCTTCCTCTTCCTTCCCCCCCCCACACTAAACCTTCCAATTCCTCCACAATATAATTTTGTAATGAGCAATCATAAATTTTTAGTATAAGGATTTATTTAGGAACACAAATGCACATTCACACCAGCTTTGCAAGATATACTCAAACTAAGTGCTCCCATGTATTCTGTGTTTGGGTTTTTTTTTTTTTCTTAAGAGATTTTGGGCAGGAGACCAAAACTAGTGAATACTTGTTTTAATACAGTCTAGTAGCAGATGGTCAGAAACAGCCCATGAAATCATTGTGTCTTTTGAAGTCCAATATGATACTAAGTAGCAGAAGTAAAGATAATGAGGTGAGCAATTTGGTTTATGAGAAGCAGGGGAAGAAATTTGTTTTCTATTAGCCTGCCAACATATGAGACCAAGGTTAAAGTGCTTAGGGATATAGCACCATTTGTGTTTGAGTGCTGTTCAAAGTGTCATTGAATTGTACTACAAAAAAAAAAAATTAGAACTGAGTGCTTTTAGGCTGGATCTATAGTTGAGGATCATGGGAAGAGTTGCAGTAAAAAGCACTGAGGCCAGCTGAGTTACTCTGGGTTTATATGCTGGTATATTACATGGTGTTTTTTCCATTGTCTTCAATGATTGGCAAAGTGAAGCTTTCAGAAGCTTTTCACATATATCGAATATTTACTTCTAAGAAGAGGTGGAATTTACTCTAAGAACTATTTCATTTCCCATCACAAAACCATATGCATGTAACTTAAACTGCTCAAAAATACATGTACTTGAGTTACTGAGTTTTCATATTTTATTGCATAGTGCATCATGAAAACTGGAAGAAATAAGTTGATTGAATGTTATGCTGGCTTCTATATATGATGTTCCAGGAACACACTTATCATCAGAAATGACTGTTGTGCATTGCTTTTGACTTCACAGTATGTGGGAGAAGACATCAGTCTAAGAACTAGTATGAAAACATTTGTAAGCTAATATGCAGCTGTGTATTTTTTTTTTTTTTTTTAATCCTCAGCAGTTTTCCTTGACCCATCCATGTGCACGTGTTCTTCTAAAACTGCTTTTTTAGTTCCAGTTTACCCTTGTGTACAGAGATTGTACTGCATGGTCATTCTTTGTGGCAAGAGCCACAGGATGAGGTCTCTGCCCAGCTCACAGGACAGTCCTCCCCCTTGCATTTATGGTGGGGGACCCTTTGTGGGTCCCCTAGGATGGACCCTGGAACCCTCAAACATGTTAAACTTGTTTTCTCTTCTTCCCCACCCCCTGCATCTGAACTTCTACATCAACCCAACATCCCCCTGATGATTTTAGGGATTCTTAAGCAACATTGGAAAGCGTGTGTGTAGCTGCCCATGATGGTTTTATATGTGAATTTACACTTTTAATAATAAATTACTCTTATTCAAGAATATCTTATACACTTTATGCATACAGTTTTAGAAATTTAATTTTTATATTTGTATTTGTGTATGTATGCACAGCTGACAATTTATATGTATTTATTTGTCAGAACAAGATTTACATATATTTACCAATGTGTATTTTTTTTATATTTACAAACATTTCCTAGTCCTAAGAGGGAACGGACAGCGTATTTTGAGTTTTCATGGGTACGGTTTTAAAAAATGGCAACCAGATAATTGAGGAACAGGATGAAAACACACGGTGTGGAGGTGTGGAATGTTCCCTGTGAGTTAGGCCGGGGGCACTGTTCACCGCTTGGCTGGGGAGGTGACTATCTCAGTGTGGCTGGTGGTGTCAGGGAACTGTGTGTGTCCCACCGTTCACTACACAGTGAAATGCCAAGCCTGAGGGCGTGCAGGACACACTTGGTGTGGAGCTTACATACAGCCCCTTTCACCCCAAACAAAACTACTGTGTTTTCCTCTTTAACCAACTAATAATGGAAGAATCTGGATGTTCTGAGTAACACTAAATAGAGGTCTCTAGTCTTGTGTGCATCTGTATACTACAGCTCTTTCAATAGAAGTTCCACTTTGCTCAGCACATAATATTCTGTCATGCAAAAATACCACAGAACTGTTGACTGGTGTAGAAATCCTGCAGAAGAGATGGTGCTACAAGGACCAGTTGCTTAATATCTTGGAAGGCAAAAGTCACAAAAAATAAACTTTACCCATATGTTTAGGGTAGGGTACTTGAAGATTTCTTTTATTATGCTACTCTTGTGACTCTAACTTTGTTAAAAATTCTGGAATCTTCATTTGGGGCACGGAGGGGAGGGAAGTGTGGGAAGGCACCAAATGCCAAGTTAGTGACTCAGTTGGGATTGGAAATACCCCAAGTTCACTAAGAATTTACAGAGACATGGGCAGTTCAAGAGTGTGGGATTTTTCACCCATCACTACCCTTTACTGATACTGTGCCAAGTGCTTATTGTAAGTCTCTGGAAGCACTGAAGAGTGATACTGGTTATCTTTTCAGTGCTTGCCTCTTGCTCCAAAGCCAATACTGTTACTGGTTACAGACTCTTTCATGTCCTGGAGATTATTGTTTACAGATTTTAATAACTCCACATCCATTTCCACATGAAATGCTTCTCCTGCAGTCCCTTTATATGACTAATGAGTCCAACAAACTTATTAGATGTACCTAAAGAGTTTTCCTGCAGTTCGAATGAGTTCATGGAAAAAAAAAATTAGCACTCCTCATGCTTGCTAAAGTTAACTTTATCATTCTTTTATCAGAAGAGTTTAAACAAATCACCTCCCTGCCACCACTGGAAAGTAAGAGTTCAACTCCTTGATTGTACAAGCCAGATATGTAAAGAGGCAAATAAAACTTTAAAACAGTTGTAGGTGGTAGTGTATAGCTTGGTTCTCCGTTAGTTAAAGTAGTGGTGTGATGGGCTGTTGAGTCAGGCACCTTCTCCATACAGTTTTCCATTAGATTTCCTCTGTGCCTGCATCTTCTCAACCATGTGACTGCAACTGTCTTCTAGGTCTTCAGAGAGATCTTAATAACACACATAAGATCATTGTCACTGAAGTTCCTCCTTCCCTGTCTGCTACTTTTATTGTGTTTTGAACCTTCTAGAGCTGCAGAAATTAATGAGAATGAGATGCTCAAAACTTTGACAATACAGTTGATAGAATGCTTTATTATGCTTAGAGTTGTAAATAAGACCATTGCTGTCATGGTTTTTGCATCCTACTCTTTTTTTGAGGGTGTGTTCACCATAGCTTTAAAATCAGTGTTTATATCTCTAGCAGAATTTGAATCCTTCTTGCATGTAAAGATGTTTTCTGCCAGTGAACTTCTGATAATTTATAGCCTTAAACTGTATAAATGACTGGTGCAGGGAAAAGTTACTAAAATAGTGTCTTCTGAAGTAGAGATAGAGGAAAATAACTGGAAATGTGGTACTTTGGACTTTTCTTTTGTATTCTATGTTTGGAGAAATTTTTTTCTCTGAAGAAGTGTTACCTTGCACTAGGGACACAGTGATCTTACAAGAGGAAAGACATATTAGGTTTTTAAAGTATATACAATGTTAAGCGAGTGTCATAATAAGCAAACAAGGGACTAAAAAAAACCTGTAAAAAGCAATTTGCTATTTTTTAAAATTATATGTTCCCTAGACTAAATCTTCTGCATTGAGTTAAATGCTTTCTTCAACAGCATTTTATCTATATAGTGCTAAATTTTGCAAAAATAAATTATGAAAAATTAATTGTGTTTGGTCATGAAACAATGAATTATGCTTGGTCTTGTCATAATTTAGTCATGAAAGATCTTATCTTATATACATGCCTACAAATGTTTAGATTTGTTCCAGCATCTATCCTCTCAGACTCATCTTAAAGAACTTCGATTTTTTTTTTAAATGGTATATAAAAATATATATTTCAATAATTACACTTAGGATTTCACACTTCAGTGAAGTACCAGCTCTTTTCACATATGGATGTGCTGAGTGGAAGTAGTGCACTCATTCTTCCAAACAAGCAGTTTCTTTCTGAGGAACTGAGTGAATCTGTGCAACTTTCAGTCCAGACTAATAAGCTACGTTTGACTGCAGGAGTCAAACTTGCTTGCTACCAGTTTTGTTGTGTAGACTGACTAATATCTGCCTCTGCCTCATCCAACTCACTAGGATGCAAGGTAGACCTAGTTTTATGCCTCTTTTTTGAACTAAGAAGGGATTAACTTGCAAACCTACGTGTGTTTTCAGTGTGAGTTGAATAATGAGACTGAGGGAAAATAATGAGAGGGGCAGAGTATTTTATCCTAGATACTTTTACATACCTGAAGCACAAGGTGCCCATATTGAGAGATGCATATGAGATGGAATTCTCTCAGTATAATTGTGTCTATTCCCTGAAACAAGAATATTTTTAGGCTTAGTGATGTGTCTGCCAGCTAATGCCTAATCTTACATTATTTTTGTTTGCAGTGTTTTCTGTGTACACTGTTTAGAAACTATATTCTTCAAGTCCTAGAAACTAAACATTGTTTATAGAATTGGTTTTTGTGCAGTTAAAATTTTGAGATCTCATTTGCAACAGTTGACTGGGGGGAAAAAAAAAGAAAGATGATGATAGTCTGAAAACAGTTCTTAAAAACTGAAAAGTAACCTGGAAAATCAGTAAGATTTTAAAAATAATAATTTGAAAATAAAATATTGCTATTTAAAGAATACCACACAGCATTGCTGTATAATATGAGTGAAGTTACTAAATGGATACTAGTACATGTCTGCCTTCAAATAGGAAAGCCCCTATTCAGTCCATCCTCTAGATCAGAGGAAATCAACCTTTCAATTGTGTTTTGTCACTTGTGCAGGTGAAGAAATGTTTGTACAAATATGCATTCACTTATGATGGTGCAATCAGCAGCATTTACTATGCTGCAGCTTGAAGTTGACCTTTTATCAGATTCTCGCCATTATTTTATGATAGTTCAGGCCTTTTTAAGTTTCAAAATGCAGCTCTTATGTCCTTTTTCCACATGAGCTTTGTGCTCCTGCGATAAGACATAGGAAACTATGGGCACAAGCAAGTCCCCTGTGAGTTGAGTTCTAATGCTGTGATGGGATTAAATTAACTTTGCACAATTCTGGTTCTCATTATGAGCCCTGTCAGAAAGCTGGATTCATGTTGTGCCATTTTCTATCCTCATTACCGTTTTTGTCACAAGAATGAAATTTTTCATCTGTCATACAGGCTGAAAAAGACAGCAGCCTGCAACTGTAGTATGATATCCTTTCTAGTGCTGTGCAGTTTGACAGGCTGTGCCTTTCTGCTTTGTTCTCTTTAATGGTTTCTCAACCTGTGTAAGGGAGAAGAGGGATGGATATCCATCTCAAGGTACAATACATGATTAATAGTGCTGTCTGTATTCAGAGGACTGCAACTTTCCAAACTGAGCTGGTTGCCAAAAGAATGGCAAATAATAGAAACATTGCTACTGCTAACTGGGCCCCTTTTCATTTTCCTGTGTTCCAAGAATTGAGATGATTCTTAACATGTTAAAGAATCTAATTCATACCTGTGTTTCCACAAATTCCTGATTGCTTTGGTGTGCTAGTAATGCATGTCGCAAAAGATAAAGTTCCTCTGTAAAAGAGATATGATCAACTGCCAGTGTTTTACAATATTTAACCTGAAATGTCCTACTTTTAATTTATTTGCATTATGATAGTTAAACACCCTGCAAATTACCCTGTTTTACCAAATTCCTATCCTTCTTTTCTGTTTATGTCTGTAGACTGAAGGAATATAACTATCCTGTCGCTATTTCTTATGTGCTCTGTAATGAAAACTATAACAAAGGGTTTTTAAGTAGACCTCCTTCATTTTTATATCTCATGTTTGTAATATCTCCTAACCTCCTCTATTTAGAAGGAAAATAATTTATGGTTCTGTGTCCATATTCTCCCTGTAATGATATCCTGATCAAACTATCTGCATGATGAGAGAGCATGATGGTACAGCTCCTGCAAGGGCTGACTAGCAGAGAGATGCTAGGATGCTGCATACTGAAGTTAATAAATTTTTGCCTGAGTGAGAGAGCTGCTGACGTGCAGATGCCCAAAGGCCTCAGTTGTTAATAAATCAAGGCCTCATAAGTGTTTATTAACCGCAGTGTTTTGTAAGAACAGTGCAGGAACCACAACCTGTGCCTCTTGGAGACAGTAAGTTTGGGAGAAGTTGCTTGTGACACACCCTTGTAAAGATTATTATCTGACCATTTCTTGCCCATCTTTCCCTTGTGAAATGTATTGACTGAATGTCACTGAAGTGCTCATCCCATCTGCAATACCCTGTAAGAATGAAACACATTATACAGGGCATTATGCAAAGCACACCAGGCTTCATAAGTTTTCACATTTGTCAAAATTGATTTGTGTAACTAATCTTTCATCAACACTGTGTTCTTGGAAATAAACCCAGTTTTCTTGCATTTAAATGTAACAGGTGTACCTGCTTATTGAATAAATGTCTGAGAGCAATTCTACAGCAAATGTGAAAATATGGAAAAAATCTCCGTTGTGCTAAATTCTTTCCTGTAAGGGCCTTTACAGAAACACAGGGGATATAAAACATGTCTGTCACAGCTCATAAGCATTACAGAAGTGCACCTTTACATGAAGACATCTGGAACGTAAAGTTCAACTAAATCACTGAAGATTCCATCTCAAATGCAATCTATTTCAATGTGACCTTACATCAGTGAGCACTTGAACTTTGCCTGCTGGCAAGCAAGGTCCCACTCCAGCTATCTCTTATCCTTTCACAGAGCTGTGTAGCTTACCCAAAGTGTTTGAGGTTTTTTGTTTGGTTTGGTTTGGTTTATGTTTTTTCCCTTTTGTTTTGTTATAATGGAATGCAGCTTCTTTTCTTAGCTACCCTGAAGGCTTGCAGCACCACCTGGTATGTCTTTGACCTTCCTTTTCCCACACAGGAAAATCTAGCTAATTCAGATTTTTTCCGTGGTTGTCTTAATTCAGTAAATTGTATTATAGAAAAGCAGGAATATAATACCAACAACAAGAACTGCAGTTAATAGAGAAATGTCACTCCAGCATTAAAACCAATTAACCTAATGTCACCTATGCTCAAAGGAAGCAAGCCAGACTACTACTCTTGTAATATATATTATTTACTCTTTCCTATTTAAATCATGAAATTGAGACAGAGGAATGTGCTTAAAACAATAAATTATTCTAATAAATTTCATTTCATTATAATGAATGTACAACATCTCCTGAAAGCCCTTATGCTTTTCTTACTTCAAAGATGCTATGTATAAAACAGGCAATAAAAGCTGAGTCTATGAAGTGAGGTTATACTAGGAATGGCTTTTGGTCCATTTTCCTTATAGCTATTCCTGAACTAATAACCTTTTATTTTTTTGGATTGTTCAGTAAATGAAAAGGTCTCATGAAGGATCCTAATCCATGCCGTGGAGTAGCTAAAATGACAAATCAATTTTAAATGTATGCTTAAAATTTGAGAATGTATAGGTATGTAGCAGGTTGGAGAGTAGGAAAGCAGAGAAAGTAGTGGTTAGTAACAGCTTGTCCAAATGCCTCAGGGTGCTTGTAGAAAGAAATTTATTTTTGCCATCTCTTCCCCTGGAACAAAATAAAAGCTAATTCAAGTGTACAGTCTTCATTTGCATCTGCCATGAGATGTGTTGTATCTCAGACATGTCAGGACTTTAAGATTATTTTTGTTCCTTTTTCTGAGCTCCTCTGTCAGTCTGTAAAGTGCCCATGGCATACTAGGAGGCACTGACAGCCTTGCTACCTTGATAATTTCCCTTTAGGAAGAGGCACATCTACTTGAAACAGTAACAGAAACACCATACCAAACAAAGGGTAAAATCAAGCCAATACAGCAGAAATCAGTTAAGTGGCAAAATAAAAGGGAACTTTGTCTTCTGAGGAAGGCAAGTAGACCAATTTTAGTTTTGTTTACAGCTTATAGGGAAGATGTGTATTATTAAGAACTTGTTTATTGATCCATTGGGAGAAAATGTTTAAGTACCTATTGTGTGTTACTGGCCTACAATTTTTTGCCTTCAGTTTCCTAAGACTGTTTCTCTCCTTTACCCTATGGCAGATTTCGTGATGGAGAGAACCCTTAGGTAAGGAGAGAATTGATCTTTGCAGCATCCTATTTTCTGGGAGGATGAGGTGGGAATGGGGAGTGTACCATTTTCCGCTTTTCTTTTCCTTGTCCATTTCCTATTTTGCTGCGAGACTGTTATGAGTAAGTGGTGCAGACTCAGATTTCTGTAGGTTATAAAACAAAATAGAAAAAAGTGCAATCATATCAAATCTATCATCTAATCAGCTCTCAATAGTGTGTGACTGTAGAAATACAAACACTGTGCTGCTAGTCAGGCATGTTCTTGTAGTCAGCTCCTACACTTCAGAGTCACAGTACTGTGAAACTTCGTGCTTTTAAAACCACGCATGAAAGTATGTGGCTTGTTTTGGGAATGCTTGAGTGCAGTTGTATATTAAAATATGATTTTAGTAAGTGGATGTGGTACTTAATTGAAAACCAGTGTTAGAAATGAATAACGTAGGTAAATGTCTATACAGATTGGAAGGTTTTTTTAGGCTATTATATTTGACCCCCAGAAATAATGTTACTGCAATTAAAAGAAAAAAATCACTGAACTCTTATGCAGAGTTAAAATAAGAACTGATTTTGCTTACTTGTCTCCCCTGATGAGTCATTATTTAAGTGTTATGATTTGTAAATTTTGTTTCTATATTAAACCATTGCTAAGTGCCCACATCAATGGGGTTTTTTTTTTTGACTGAAACTGTTGTTACTGCATTAAGAGTTGCGTCTTGCCTGTTGTGCATTTTAATTCTCAGATCCAGTAACATTGTCTAATTCAAACTTAATGGAAAATGTTACAGTAGAATCAGGCCCTCTGAGTGTATACCTTCAGACTTTTAAAGATTATCCTGCATGCTATGTCATAGATATAAGGAACACGTGGTTACTTAGAGTCAGGAATACATAATTCTCTTTGATTTGCTAGATATTATAAACCACTAAAATATATTCTAGTTTGTAAAATATGCTTTAGCTGTGCAAGACTCCAGATGCTGATGATAAAAGCCTCTACTGGAACATTCATCGTCACAAACTGTGACAGCTGTTTTGGACACTACTGCCTAAAACTCATCAGTGATTGATATGATGGTGGGTTCTATTTTGATTACTTCTTTGCCATCAGAGACCTCTAAGTTAGTAAACCAAAGTGTGTCCATCTAAGTGTCTTCCTATAGCTGCTGAATAACCTTTCCAACAACCTTTTTAAGGTTTTGTAGCATCTTTTCTTTTTGGGTTTTTTTTTTTTCATTTTAATGAAGAACAGAGTTTTAGAAGTGTGTGATTTAGGTTAACAGGGAGTTGTGAAAGAAATATTTTTGAAATTCCCACCCATTTAACACACAAAGGATTTGTTCTGGTTTCAACTTAGGAGAATCGCTGCTTTTGGGAGCAGGCTGCAGTTGTTCCTTTTGGTCTCACTCCCTGTTTCCCAAGTTGTGTGCCATTTGTTTTCCCCCTTGAAATTCTGTTAGATGAATGAAAATGGAAAGTGTTTTGTTTTTAGAGTTTTGACCTTTGAATGTGAACATGTGATCCTGTGTTATCAGTGTAGAGGAAAAAAGCAGCAGTGTGAAGGCGATAAACTGCATTTAGCCACTTTTTAAAACAATGCCAAAACTTTTCATATTTCCAAATCTTTCAGAGTAAAGATTATCTTTGGTTGGTGTAACATGATGGTAGTTTAGATACTGCTAGAGAGCAATTGATGGAATTCATCATGTGGAAAAAGAATTTCATGGTGTAATACCTCTGCTTGTCAGAGTATATGAGCCAAGAGGTAATAATCATGGGTAAGAAATAGCCCTCATCCTCAGAGATGATGGGGGCTTTTTAATAGTAAAGAATAAATTGTTGCTTTGAACAGAGAAATCCAGTAGCTGGAGGAATGATCTGCTGCCTCCTGGTCAACAGAGCATGCCAGTTTTGAATTAGATAAGTAGCGTTGGGTCACACAGGTTGTTTTTTTTTTTTTTTTTTTAAGTAGAACTTGTCTTCAAAGTTGGCAGTAGGACCCATAGTGCTTACAGAAACATACTGTATATTATAGAGGATATAATTTCAGGTCTATTTTCTTTAATTAAGCAATTCATATGGTTTAGGTGGGAAGGGATCTTAAAAATCATCTGGTTTCAACCTCTCTGCTGTGGGCAATGACCCTGTCCACTACACCAGGTTGCTCAGAGCCCCATCCAACCTGGCCTTAACACTTTCAGGCATAACGCTTTCAGACATCCAGAAGTTCTCCAGACAACTTGTTCCAGTGCCTCACCACTCTCACAGTAAAGAATTTCTTCTTATTCTGAACCTGCTCTCTTTCATTTTAAAGCCATCATCCTGGTCCTATAACAATATGCCTTTAAAAAAACAGGCAATTAAAATTGCTTCTAATTACAAGAAGTTGATGTGCATATTTAAAATTTTTGTAAGAAAATGTCAAAATTTTTTTTCTGAATGTATTGAAAGGGCCTTTATTAACAATGACCAAACCACAAAATCTTTCACTGTGTTAGCATTGTGTTTCAAAGAAGTTGGAAATGTTGGCTCAATAAACATCAGCCATCATCAATTCTAGTCCTTTCTCAGAGAAAAAGAGGAGCCAGGAATATCTAATATTTTAAAATTTCAGTTTAAAATAAAAACATTCAATTATGTAAGAAAATAAAATAGCTTTTATGGATACTAGAACTATGAAACTAAGTGTAATAACCTCATTTACTTTTTTAACTTTCTTGATGCATCTGACTCATGCACTTGTACAAGAGTTTGCATGCAAATGCTAGAAATTAACTCGAATCAAGAAAATACAATGCTGCTGTTTTATGGTGTGGGAGAAGGATTCCTTGTCAGGAATGGGTTGGTCACGTGGTAAGTGCAGGATGCTCCCTGCTGCTGTATGTGCTTACTGTCAATATTCATCCACATTACAATTTCCATTTCAATTCCAAACCTTGAAATTGCTGTGCTTTTGTATAATACACTCCTGGCACTAAATCATGCTACCTACTGGTGTTTAGTGACCTGAATGAAATTGTTTCGATGTAATTGACTGACATGCTTTGTGTGTAGAAATAAGTCTGCTCAGCAAAGGCTAAATTATGTTTTTAAGCCATAAAAAAAAGGACATGTCTACTTTAGATTTTGAAAAACAGTGTGGGCCCATCAATTTTATCTACCAGAGATAAAACATATCAAAAAAGTATACAGCCTTAAAAGCTATTGCTCTAGATTTGCACTCTACTGTTTCTCTCTGTTTTCATATTATAAACCATATCTTTTCCTCTTGTGATAGGCTTCTCTGAACAACACTGTGCTGCTCTTAACTGGGCATACAGCCTTAGTTCTCTTTTGGAAGCAGGTTAGGTATGGTTGCCAAAAGGAAATGCAGCATCCACCAATAGGAACATGCAAAGTGGGTGGATATGGGTTGTGTGATGAGTGTGTTAAAAGCCCATACTGCATGAAAGTCTTACTGTTTAGAGGTGCAACAGTACAGTATTTAAATCTTGTTTGGAAATTTTTGTTAGATTAAACGTGCTCTGTGCTATGTGTCTTCCTACTCTGCACCTATATTTCTTGGTGTCAATGAAATGTTATAGTCATCACCAAATGTTTTGCCTTCATGAAAAGAAATAATCAGTTGTCTGTATTTTCTCAGCTTTAGGAGGGGACATGTATGATCTGGCCTGAGGGAGAAACACCAGAGTAAAGGGAGATAGTGAAGTTATGTCATGATTTTTATTGACTTACTTGGGAACAAGTTAGTAGACCATAAAGCTTGGTCCCCTTTTTAATGGTTTAATAGTAAAGAACTACTATTGCTCTCTTTTCCTCACATGCTTCATCAAAGTTGGTTCACTAATTATTGTCATTCTATGGCTGGATTTGAAGGATAAGGATGGAGGGAAGTGATTGCGGGAGAGTAGGAGTCCCAGTCTCAATTCCTACTTTCGTTGGAAGTGTGTATGTGCTGGTTTTAGTACCAGGCAGGAATTAAAATCTATATAAGCCACTCCCCTTCCCCCACCCCTTCTGTTAAGGGAGGGACAAAAAGCAGAGATTATGGGTTGAGGTAACAATCTACTGAAAGCACAAAGCAAGAATAAGTAATGCACAATAACAACAACAGCATTAATAGTGAAACTACACAAAACGAGGTATTTTACCCACAAAAAGGTGTTCACTACTGGGTGCAAAAACAAGAGGGTGGATGTTTGCCATAGGTCATGTCCATGTGGCTTCCCCAAAGGCAATATGATGATTGTTCCCACGCAATTGTTGGAAGCAAAAACTAGATGATGGGGGAGTTCCCGTGGCTGGCGGTTCCAGCCCCCCAGCCTGAAAACAACCCAAAACAATGATAAACAAACCCCTGGAAGCTGGGTTGTCCGGGTAGGAGTTGTGCTGCTGTTCTGCTGAGCTCGGTTCCTCACGGGTGTCTGTGCTGCCACTTCTAACATTCCTCTGTGCTGTGGGGGTCGCCTTGCAGGTCGCTGTTGTTTTCCTACTGCTCTGTTGCGCTCCTTTTGGCTCATCTGGGCTCAGCTGCTACCAGCTTTGCCCCTCCTGGTTGCTTTGCTGTACTGGGGGGAGTACAAAGGTCCCACCAGGGAGTCGACTCTGCGCCGCCTGGGCCCTGCTGGGCTCAGCTGTGCCTTGCTTTGCCTTGCCTTGCCGCTCTCCCTTCAGCACAGCATCCCAGAGCTGCGCCGCTGCCTTGCCTCCGCACCATGTCCCCAGAGGAGCAGAGTGAGAGGAAGGGATGGAAAATGGGCAGGGTGCAGAGGACGGGCTCTGAAGGTCTTATGCTGACACTCTCCTGCAGGGGAGTGAGGCAAATTGGCCAACTTCCAGTGGGGCACCCAGCTTTTCCTGCCAAAGCCAGGCCCCCCAGCAGTGATCTGGGTGGTATAGAATAACAACCTGGTTATGCTCATGGCACTAAACTCTGTCCCCCCTGCAATCAGGGCAGTGAAACAGCTTCTGATTCTGGCTATTAAAGAAATAGCAAGAAACACTCATGCCATAGGTAATCTATCTGGCTTACTTAACAGGTTTCCTGTGTTATTCAGAGATACAGAAGCTTCTGGGTGACAACCAGATGTATGTGAATGATAAGTCACTGTTCCTCACTGCTTGTTGTGATGCATTTGCTGCCTGGACTTGAAAGTCAGGAAAGGTCAGGTAGTGTCCTTATAGAGCTCTTCGTGCTAACTTATTTGCCCCCTAGAAACAATTCCACATCTGTCTAAAATCTGCCCTTTGATAATTGTATGAGCTCCTGCAGAAAATCCCAAAGTCAGTCCCTACTGGCTGTGTGTCCTTGGATTTTCATCATCTTTGAGGAGTGGCTATAGACTGTTCTCAGACCTGGCTGTCTCTGTCTGGGCTCATTGTTCGTATGGCTAAACATTAACTCTCCTGACCCAACCCCTTGTTCTTTGTTTTATGCCACTTAATTTCAGCAGGAAAACTTAAACAACTTGTACTGCTTGACATAGGTTAAAGATAAAATGATGTCCTCTGCAGTAACTCCCTTTCCTGACAAGAGACGTGCCAATCAGGTTTCTGGCACTTCGGCTCACCAAGGCCTTGGGATGAAGTCACAACTTTTGTGATTTCCTGTGCCTTCACTTTCCTTGCAATCTCTGGGTTTCTTTTATATTGCTTTAAGGTTTTAGTTTGGGATATGTGGGGGATTTGAACACAGCTAGGTGCCAAATCTGTGTTCCTAGTTGTAGGTTCATATTTTTCCTGACTAGGGCAAGAAAGTATAGCCTTAAAGGCACTGACTTTTTTTCTACCCTCCAGTAGCTTTGGGGATGGCCTTTAGACCTTAGAGAAATATTGACAAAGGAATGCTGTGAAAAATTAATATCAAAACTACCATTCATATGTATTTTAAAAATTCATATGATGTATTATGATACCTCTTTATGATTATAAGCCTTTCCTGAACTGTAAAGATAATTTGTCTTGGAATACCAATGGTTACTTCATGATCCCAACCCATATTATTTAAAAAAGATATAAGCTGGTAAGTATATGTGATGTGGGGCAGTTCAGCTGGCAAAGGTGTGGTAATCATCTGACTGAGGTGTGTTAAAACAAGTATTTTGAAAAAAGCTAAGCCTTTATGTTGCGTGAGCCTTGACTGCAGGAATGACATGATTCATCAGAATTGGTTCACTAATTATTGTCATTCTATGGCTGGATTTGAAGGATAAGGATGGAGGGAAGTGATTGCGGGAGAGTAGGAGTGACTGAGGGAAGTGACATGTATCTCATAGTGAAGAACTACTCCAAAGGGAGACATCTGGCAGGAGCTCAAATGCCCTGAGGAGCCGTTGGGCTTCAGGTTTATAACTTCTCTTAGTAAACATGAATCTGCTGGAAAATGCTGCACATTTTGCGCCTGATGTCAGCAGTGTCCCATGGAGATAGCTCACCAGCTTTCTCACTTATCAGTGTGTTGAAAGAAAGGGCAGATCTGCAGCCTTGTAGGTGACATGGAGCATGTGCCACGTGGACAGAATTCATGGAGTAGAGAGGGAAGGAGACACAGCCTCACATTCTGCATCACAAACCTCCCCTTGCCCTGTTGTATTTCTCTCCACTGCCCTTGGTAGTGTTTGGTTTGATTGAAGAAGACCTGTTCTTTGTAGTCAGAGACACATGGAGACACCCTATGCTAAAAGAAAACCAGAAGAGCCACTGGATCTGCACTGCTCTCCAGTGCTCTGCACTAAAGTGCAAAGAAAATGGTCAGTGCTTTGGTTTATTGATGTGTAGAGATAGTGGTTAAAATGTTGACATGCGGTATTTTAAAGAAAGCTGATGATCTGAAAGCCATCTGAAAGATACCTTCTGTTACATGCTAATAAACTCACAATTTAAGTCAATCTGTTCTCTAAGTGTTCCTTCTAATCCTCAGTGCCATCTTTTTTCTAAAGAGTCCTTACAGGTTTTCCCAGGCTTTGACTGTCACTAGGCTCTGGGAAAGTAATCTCAATTGTTTTTGCACACAGTTTGTATCCAAATAAATGTCCCCTTAACTTTGGATATGTACCTTGAATCATATGTATATTTCTTAAAACATAAATAAAGGGTCTGTTTTGTGTTTCCTGTCAGGTTTTTGTTTATGATTTTAACGTCACAAGTGTGCAAAAACCCAAATACAACCCCCTGTAATTCAGGCAGAAAAGAATCTCCTGGCAAGGTGATATGTCATGCTATGATTAGCTGAAATGGATCTGACTTGGAATAAATTTTCTTTTCTGTTTCCTCCCCTCCCTAAGAATAGGAGGTGTGCCTGGGTCTTCAACTAAAGCTTTGCAGATCATGAAATACCAAAGGTACTGGGTTGGTAAGCTACTCTTTAAATATCTCATTATAGTTTAACTACTACTAAATATTTAGGGTTTTGTTTGGTTTGTAGGTTTGTGACTGTACAGTCTAATTGTCTATATAGTCCTATCTGCTTCCTCTTAAATGGAACTAAAAGTCTGCATTTGTACTATTTTCTCCAGTTACACATTTTGCTCTCTCTTCTGTGACCTTTTCAGGTGATGATTTTTTGACTTCTTTGCACACATAAAGATGATTTACAGTCTTCAGGTTCTCCAGGAATTCACTTTAGCATTTATAAATTTTTTTTCCTACAGCATTTCCACTCCTGTGCAATTATTTTCACTTTAGCATTTATAAATTTTTTTCCTACAGCATTTCCACTCCTGTGCAATTATTTTCACTTTTTTCTTTCCCCCATTTAGAGACTATGCAAAAGAAAAAGGTATAAATTTCCCTCATTCCATTTTTCCTTGCCAGCTCTTAGACAAATTGTTTTGTGTTGTGATTTTTCTAGTTTTATTAATGTTTATTATTGATTTAACCCCATAATTTCTGTACCTCTTGCTTTCTTTTAGTTGCTTTACTGCTACTTCACTGTGGTTAAAAGTAACATTAAAAAAGTAACCCTTGTAACACTGAGTTGAAAGAAGCTTGTCTTCACAATTCTCTATTCCTGTCAAGTGCAAGCACATACACACCACTAAGAAATTCACGTGTCCCAGGGAAAGCAGGACATGTTCCTTCTTTACCAAAGATAGGTTTCTACAAAAATTTAGATTGACAATGTGTTGTTTATTACTCAGTTGAAGCCTTCATTTCTGTGATTCTGCACAGGTCCAATGGCCTGTTGCAGAAAGGTGTTAGCAGTTACATTTGATGTGCATGACACCAGCATGCTTAAATTTCTTTCACTTTTTTTTTTTTCCTCTAATTTTTAAGTTCCTTCTCCTTCTGCCTATCCCTCAAAGGAAAAGGATTATTCTACTCTGGTAGGTCCTTTGTTGTCTTTTTGTGATTTGTGTCACCTAAACACAGCAGTAGATGAACATCCTGAAATATGGTCAGTTAGGACATGGCAAAGTCCAGCTTGCCACAGTAAGATGCCTAACAGAATAAATAGTTGAAAGCCATTTTTTTTTTCTAGCTCCCAGCTATGTTATGGTCTCTTGCACATCAAATCTAGTTATAAATGTGGTAGATATTTTTTTTTCATGTGTGTCCAGCTTGTGGTTAGACCTTATTGTTCAGTTTCCTGCTGAGAGAAGTCTACAGATGCCAAGCTTTCCTTTATCAGAAACCTGTTGTATTTTTTCTCGTTTTGGAACTCTTGCCTGTCTGGTACAAAAGCCAAGCCATAGAGATCCACTTTTGCAGTTGGTTTCTAGTCACATACCTGTAAAAGTGCAAATGCTTACTTTCACCCATAAGTTTTTTTGTTAGCTTGGTTCACCAACTTCCACGTATAAGGTATTGGCAAGAAATGCACTGTAGATTTTTTTGTTTTCTGACCTAGTTTAGTTTAATTCTATAACATGAACACTATTGAAAAATATACAGAACAATTATTGTCCTAAGAAAAATGTTTTGGAATTGAGTCTACATGTACAGGGCATGGTGGAGAACCTAAAAATACATTCTTGGGACAAGTATTAAAGAGACGTGAATAATAGTTTGGAACGATCTTGAGGCAAGAATTTTTATGACAAAGAACTAAATCAAACAAAGTCCCTTTATCCCTCATTGTAAATGGTTTTGTATGGTGGTAAGATCCTTTTCTTGTTTAAGATGGTCTCATTCTTCTCAAATGGAAGTGACTGAGAGGACAGAGAAAAAAACCTAATTATAGGGAAAAAGATTTTCAAAATGCCAGACAATGAGGATCAATTCAAGGCATTAATGAATTAAAATGCTTTTCTATCTCCTAACATTGTGCAGTTTAATCTGTACCTGTATTCAGTGGAAGAAATAATCCTCATAAAATGGAATACTGTGTGGTAAGAGTCATACAAAATTATGATTTATAGGAAATAACAACCTTCTAAGTTATTACTTAACTTCTTTTCTTCCCCAAAAGCTGGGATTAAAAAGTAGGTCAACAAGCCCATTTAAATAGCTTATTCCACAGTGTGGTTTAAATTAGTGCTAGTGACAAGTGTATGAAGTGCTGTGCATTTTATTTTTATGGCATACTGGTTAAATTTAGAATTGTTCAAAGTGGCTGTTATACACAAGCCTCTAGGCAAGTCCTCAGATCTTTCAGTCAGTGGGCTTTGTTCTTGCTTTAAAACACATATAACATGTTGGCATTGTATTTGTAAACCAGGTGTTTTATCTGAACATGCAATCAGAGTAATGAGCATTAATGTTAGTCCAGCAGTAGAGCCTTTTGAACTAAGGAGCTACAATTTCAACTCAAAGGGTAATGCATTTATGTGCTCTGGGCACGTGACTCCTGTTCCTAGTTTTGTTCACGAGTCCTTCCAGAAGAGTGATTTTAGTCTAGAGACAAGCTGAAACCGTTAAGTCTCACTGAACAGAACTGCCCTTGTAATGTTATTTAGTATTGATAGGTCAGGCAGCTTCCATCAGACAGATGGCCTGAGATGAAAGAGTGATTGTAGGCAAGGAAATGGCTTTTGCAGGAGCTCTGTTCTTGTTTCAAAAGCCTCTCTTTGGCTTGCAGTCTCCCTCTCTGCTGCTTGAGAGCTGCCAGAAACAATTCTGGCCCTGAATTTCAGATGTACCTAGTGCCAAGGTGAGGAAAGAGGTTTCAAACCCAGCTAGAAATTTTTCTCTTCTGCCTGCTTTTGTTGCTTTGCAGCATAGGGTTCTCATCTGCACCCTGACTGGGAAGATACCAGCAGAGATGAGTGAATAATGAGGAAATCTACTCACTAGTGTTTTGACAATTGCTAAATAGAGTTTTGCTTAGATCATGTTTGTACTTATTTTATCAGCTATGGAGCTTTTTCTGAAAAGCTGTGGGAGTGAAGTGTTTGCTCAAAAGAATACTTGCAGGGAACTATTTCTGGACTGTATTCATGATTAACTTAATCAAAACCCAGTTTTTCTCACTGCAAAAGTAGCTGATTAATGATTACATCATAAGTGAGGAAACAGAAACAGGGAATAAATCAGTGTGTTAAATTCAAGCTTGTTCTCTTTCAGGGCTCTACATAATTCAGCTGCAGCAGCATGTCTTCAGGAGCCTTTTTTTGTATCCTGCTCTCCCAGTAATGATATCCTTGTCAGTCTCCTCCTGCCCTGCTCTTGTATGCCATTCTATTTTCTGTGGGTTTTCATTCTGCTTTCATTGTGAAGTATATGAGCACCTTGCAAGTTTACGGTACGTGAGGTGACTAGTATCTCTTGTTTTTGGCTCATGCCTCCCCTGCGTGCAGCACTAGATGCTTAGTAGGAGTGCTTTGTTTTGGTAAGATTGTTATCTGCTTATGGCAAGCAAGACAGACAGAAAAAGAGTGATTTGCATTTGGAGTAAGAATTGATGCCATTTGTCATAGTCCTTTATCCCTATAGGAATCTATTTCATAGCCTTGGCTGGCTGCTGGCAAAGCCCTGTGTTTTAAGCCGGTTACAGCTGAGTGTCACATTTTTGTACTTGCATGCTCCGACAAAACTTCTTTGTCAGGTCTCTGTCCTCACTTTACTCCCGTTTGTCCCATAATTGTCTCCTAATTGGAATGGACAACTGAAAATCCTGAGAAACCAAGGTACCAAAAGAGCTGCTGATGCAATGAAGTTCTTTTCTGCCCTTGCTGCTTTTTTTTTTTTCTTTCTAATTTTGCAGTTGTTGGAGAGACTTTTCATTTGTGCTCTGAAAACTGATGCACTGACAAAGATAAGGGAATAATGTGGAAAGTTACTGCATATTTTCAAAGTGATTTATCAAGTGTGGTTAACTATTTCACACTGAGCAGTGTCCAGTCAAGGCAAAATACTTAAGCCTCAATAAATTGTGCTTGGTGATGACTTAAGTCATTGGTAAGCTTTAGCTAACAGTCCACCACCATTTGGGAAAGCACTTAAAGCCCGTATTTATGTTCCCTTGGCTGCAGTGGATTGAAGCAAATGAACAAGCATGCTTTCAATCAGGATGGATTTCCTGTATTGGACCTGTGTTGCAAACATATCTTAATAGGAACTGTCACATAATACCTCTCTTTCCTCCTTACATGAAGAGTGAGATGAATCGGGTACAATACAGTAGGGTTATATGATGTCACAGCTAGTTACCAGCATAAAAAGTAATTTGAACATATATTCTGTGGAATGAATTGACCTCAAAATGCCTCACAAATTTCTGTGAGAAACTTAAAGATATATCTCTCTAAGGTCTATTCCTAAGTTATGATGCCATCTTCAAATTCAAAGAACATTTTAAGAAGTAGTTAAGTTTTAAGAGCTTGAGTGGCTTAAGAGCAGCAGGAATAAGCCTTTATTTGAAACAGTATCAATTCTTATTGAATTTGATTAATCTGAAGGATATTTCAGGAATATCTCCTGTTTAGCATTGCAAGAGAAACTAAAGATGCTCTGAGAATTTACTTCTACAACAATATTGACAAATCGCTCTGTCTCAGCACTAATAGACTACGTATTCATGAGCTGAAGATGAATATCCTGTTTTCCTGTGCAGGGAAGAAGCAAGCAGACAGGTAAGAAAGAATAGATTCCACAGTGGAGCATGAAGGCTGACAACAAACTCATACCTTCCCAGCACTGCAATGACCACATTGTCCTGACTGAAATTATGAAGTTCCACTAGGAAACTGAGTTAAAATTTTAACAAAGTGTTATAAATGAAAATTCAGAAATGATTGTAGCTTGTAGCAGGGGTAAAACCTGTATAAAGTAAATTTGCTTAAAATGTGGCCCTAGAGAGAGGCCTGTAGTTCAAACTGAGATTTTGGACAAATAATAAGACTTGATTGGAGTGTAATAAACATATTAATTAATGGTTATCTCTTTCATAAATTCAGATACATTTTTGTTTATCTGATGTTTTAGGGCTCAGGTGTTACCAGGTACTGCTTAGGTACACCACAGATATTTGCCATTTAAAATTTATTGGGCTTTCTATAATAAATGAAGATGCGTTAGCAATATTTCATTTCCTATCTCTAAAAGCTTATTTACCTAAGATGCACCTGCAAACGTGTTTCAATTTGAAGAATTAAGAACCTTGGGCCTGATGTTAACCTCATTGTGAGAACTCCTGTTTGTAACTAAAGGTTTCCTTGGGAAAAAAGTCTAAATTGTTGTTTGTGTACTATTTTTTCTTTTTTTAGAAGTTCCACAACAATCATAGTTAATCACTGCTGAACAGATAATTTTGCCTCCTTTTAATGGTGTAATTTTCTGAGTCATACAACCAAATTCCATGATGGTCCCATGCAAGAGTTTTTCTTGAGAGACAGTCATTAACACTTGTCTAGCTGTATCTGGTGTCTCTAGGCACTTTTTGGTAACCTGGACACAATTCCTTGATGCTTAATTATGTGAATAACATTCATATAATTCTTGTCCTAATAGCTCATCTAGAAAACCAAATTAAGTAATCCCGAGTAAATTCTTAGGAAAGTATTTCTCTGTGAATGGACTAAGTGAGCAAGGCTCGAGTAATTGAAGTATATCTGCAATGATGTTACCCTACATGATCCACACAGCTTTGAAATATTTAAATTTCTAAACTGATCTATTGTTCATTTTGCCTCTATTACGTCACAGCTAGCTTTTTGTCTCTCACAGTGCTCTCACGGTAAAAGGAAATAAATACACTCATGCTTTAATATGCAATATAGTTTTTTGTCATGCCATCATTATCAGTCTTTCAACAGAAGCGAGGCAAACTGGGCCAGCCAAACAACTGTTTATCATCACTTCTGGTATGCTGAGAAGGCTCTAGGTAAAACACATTTTTGGTTTTGTTTCAGCTGCTCTTGACATATGCTCCCTATCTTAATCTGCAGCCCTGAAAAGAGTCCAAATCTCATGGAGCTTGATTCTGGAGAAAAGGCTGTTAATAAGGCAATGAGCTAACTTCTCTGATTTTTTTATCCTCTCCTGTTATTCTGTTTTGACAGCAAAATGACACTGTGTGATACCTGGCCAGGAAAGTCAAACAGCTTGGATTTTTCCTCATGAAGCAATTTCAGTTAGATATGCACAGATGTAGCTACTTTAAAATACATCCACATAATACTTACATTCTTGTGTTTTGTGACTCTTGAAACTTAGTACAAGTAAAATTTATAATTTTCATCTGAGCAAATGAGTTCCCTCTAACACAGAATTGACAGGACGTGAAATTTTGCACAAGGATTGTCTTTTTGTACTAAAACACAGGGATGTAAAGAAGTACCAACAATTTTTGTAATGGAGCATAAAAATTAATTTTTTGGTGATTCTCTTGGGAATCTCAGTATGATTCAGTTAACCACTGATAGATTTGGGTAATGATTCCCAAAGTCTTATTCCCTAAGTGTATTTTAAAATCCTGGTGGTTCCACCTATCATTGACTAAACTAACCTACTGTGAGAAGTCATCTATGTTTTTGTGGTGATTTGGAGGCACTTTTTTGCCTTTGCTCCCATCTACCAGAACGAAGCTCAGTGCAGATGATGTACTTAATACTCTGGCTCTGCTGTAAAATTATGAGTGTTTTTTCTGGTGTAGCTAAGACTGTGTCCCCCTAGAGGTACAGACCTGGGTGTAGTCTGATTTCACATGGCCCTAAATGAAGCTGTCCATGCATATGGGTAAGCTTATACCTAAATTCCCACAAGAAACTGGCTTGAAGTTTGACTCGAACCACTAACAATATTCTGCAAGCAATACCTTTCATAATCCTAATTTCCCTGATTCATTATGTTGTCCTTGATTGCTATTTATTTATTTAAAATTAAAATTGCTCTTTCTCTTAGAAACATCATTGTCATTAAAAAAAAGTTACAGACTGACTTGATAATAAATTATGGGAGACACAGTATAAACCTGTAAATTGAAGGGACTAGAACATTTCAAAATTTCTTTGTCAGACACCATCTTTATTTTAAATTCTTCTTTTTTCTTCCTACATTATTGCTCTCCAAACAGGAACGATATATGACAGTGAATGATGTTCTCATTAACTCTGTTACCCCTAAATTCTCCAGAGATTTCTAATTAACATGAAAGTTTGCTAGTTTGGGTGCATTGTGAGAGCCTGCTCATGGTGCTCTGTATTTCTACCATTGCAGTCTATAAGTCCATAAATCTTCATTGCTCTGGGATTCCCAATATGTCCCATTATGATGAAAAAGTGACATCTGATGCAAGAAGTGTAAATACTGTATAGAAGTTCAATAAAGTGTTTCATTCTTCACTGCTGAATTACAGCTTTATGGCACATAAATAAAGCAAAACAAGGAAAACTAAAATATGAGGAATGGTTGTATATCACACACGTTATCTGGAATGAAATTGTTTCTGCTGTGGTGACAAATGTCTTACCTTCAATATACATTCATGTCTTGTGTTATGCCACTCTAAAGGCAGCTAGTTGATGTTATACATAACCTCAAATAGTAAAATGATAGATTCTGGTATCATCCAACTTTTCATGGGACAAATGTTAGACACCAAGGCTGAAAGGTTATCAGCCTGGTGAAGTTTGAGTAAAAGCAGTACTTCTTAAGAATCAACTTCATATAGTTAAGAGAAATTAAGATTTTGGACACCACCACCATCCTCCCCCCAGTAAAACAGCATAAATATTCTGAAAAGGTCTGCTTTGTTCAGCATCAGCCCATGGTGGGATTTGTTGTAGTGATACGTGAATTTTTCTAATTCAAACACTACAATAATTGCTTTGCAAAGGATGTGATGACAGAAGTCAAAAGGATTTCATAGATCATCAAATCCAAGCTGCTGTGCTAAGCAAATTGGCATATTGACCTATTTATAAATGCACCAGTTCCATCAAAATTGGTTAAGATGCCTTCTCCTCTTACCTGCATGGGCAACATATTCTGGATATGCATTTATCTTGTGGAGGGTCCACTCTGTGTTTATTTATAGCCTGGTTATATGCATTGACTCTTCAGTTTGCACTGCATTTCAGCAGCTGTTTTCTCCCTCCAGTGCTCATAACCCAGTGAATTCATATACAGCTGTCCAAAGACTGCTGACATTTTTCCCTTTTTGTCTGGATTTTGTGCTTCTCATGTAAGAAAACATTAATTCCTCTGAGCATCCTAGCCCTTCTCTGAGCTGTAGTAGTCCTAATGCACCATGAAAACAGGTAAATTAAATTTGTAAGCTTAATTCTAGATAAGGTCTTACAGAGGTAATATACAGTGCTTTGATGACTTCTACCACGTGTGATGTGTCATAGCATTGCATTTGTCTTTTATGTCTGTTCATGGTCATTGCAATCTGTGGAATAAGGCATTTCCAGCTACTGAACTCTAGGATGAACTCTGTGATCCACATCCCTTGGTAGAAAGTTTTGTTATGTGCCAAGACTTTGTCTGTCTGATGAGACAGACAAAACCTAAAGTTTTTCCCAGCTGAAAGGAGAGCAAGCCCTGGTGGATAGGCAGGAAGAGATGCAGTGCGTTTCAGTCATGTTCTTGGCTGTCATGGATCAGGACTGTAGCTTGCAGAGTCTGGAATGCTTATGCTTATTTTGTGAATTATTTTATCAATTTGATTGAATTTATTTAACATTTTCTGTGTTTTTAATGTTGCCCTATTGTGTCATCAGTACAACTTACCACGTTCACAACAGCTGCTGCTTGATATGATTTAGATAGGTGGTCGCATCTTCATGAAACAGAAGTATGGGTGAAACATTGAGTGAGGTAGTTCTCTGTTACTGCTGGCTCAATATGAAGTAATTTTAAATCTACCTCAGTCAATGTGGTTTCTTTTTTTTTTCTCTTTGTGTTTCTGGGCTTGATTGGAGTAATAGAAGATAGTACAGGTGGCATTTTTGGACATGTGTTTACATCTGGAACAAAGATTTAGAATTAAGATTATTTTATTTGAACAAGATGACTTCTTCCTTGGAGATTATGCTTATTCTTAGTATTTCCTGCATAAGTGTGGAAAGAGTTGCTCCAGATACCCAACGTGTTAGTGGTTTTGGTTAACAGGAGATACCGTAACTCTAGCAGCTGTCTCTTCACTAAATTTACAGGTTATATCAAGAGACAGTGCATTTGGCTTACGCACAAGACTGAGGTCAAGGCATATGTGCTCTGTTCTCATTCCTGCCACAGATCTGCAGGATAAGTGTGAGTCAGACTCTGCCCTTTAGTTTCTTTGTCTATAAAACTTATACACACATAATCAATTTAACAGTCCCTGACACCTTACAATTTGAGTTCAGCCATGGCCTCTGCCTCAGGGATTTCAAACCAAGTGATACCTTCAGGTGTATTTGGCAATGTTGCAAAAATGTGGTAAATATTATATTAAGTCAGTAAAGACAAAAGAAATTGAATGTATTTGGTATGTCCCTTCAAGTTCAGCAGCAGAGAGCCATTGAAAATGGGAGGTTTATGGTTATTTGCAGAAAGTCATATCTCGTGTCAGATACATTGACTGCACCCAAGCTGAAAGACTATAGCCAGTTATCTGGGGTTTAGGAAACAGAAGGGTTAGGAGCAGGTCCATATTCCACTTTTGTTGAGTGTCTCATTCCTTCCCTCTTTCAACAGTTTTTTCAGCTTCCCTCTAGGACCAGGAGCACTACTGTGCAGCCTTCTCCTCATCTTTCACTGCCAGGAGGGTAACGAGGCCTGACTTGGAAATGCTGTGTGAGTGGCAAGCAGCTGAGCAGTCTGATTCAGGGTACTGCTGCATACAGCACTGTAAATCTGGCAAATCTAATTATGCTCAGAGGGATAATGACAACTCCATATGGGATGGAAAATTGTTTGCATGTAGATTTTGCTTCTTAACTCTTCTGGTCTTTCTGTAGCTAGTAGGCAGGCAGCAGCCTCCAAAGCTAACAGCAAAGCTACTACTTGTCCAGCTGGCATAGAAGATTTAACTTCATATGAGCCAGCTGGCTATCTCCTTGCCTCTTTTCACCTAAGAGACTGAAATATGTAATTGTTGAGGTATGACCAGACTCTTGGAATTCACAGCTCTTTCTGGGAAGGAGACATCATTATTAGTACTCTGTATATGCTTTCCTTCAGAAATACATAAAATGTATAAATACACACATATATATGTATGTATATATGCTTTCTCTATATATGTTAATGCACAGATGTTAAAACGAAAGTCTATACTAAGGAAACTTCAAGCTTACAAATAGATATACAAAAAAAGAACCAGGAAATGAAAAAACAAGGTATGCTGTTTTAATTTTGACGTGACTCCTTACTTTCACTACCCTGCATATGTGGTAGCTTTGATTATCAAATGGATTGTTTAAGTATGCGGCCAATATTATTTCATACTCAGAAGCATAGATACTAGGAGGATCAGAGTATTTTCATTTCCTGTATTTTAGGATTTAATTTATTACTCTTCAGTATGGCACAATGGTTTTTGTAGTTATTTTCCTTTCCCTAACAAATACAAATATATGGAGAAAGATAAAAATGGCACGTTTAATATCATTGTTTTATAAGTAGCCCTGCTAGGCTTTGCAAGTCATATCTGGAAAAATGAATTGAATGGGACATTACAACATTTACTGACGCTGCTGTTTGTCTGAATCCTGATTTTGCAGAGGCGGCAATGCATCAGGCTGAACCATGAATCTTTCCCAATAGAATGTAGGATTTGGAGATAACTGTAAATTATTTTTTAGAGAAAGGGCATTCCACCTATTTGGGTGTGGTACTAGAGCAATATTGGTCATATCTCATTTAGGTACGTATGCTTCTTTTAATGTCGATAGGTCCAGCCAGTCCTGACAAGCTGCTTTTTAGTAACACAAGAATTGAAAGGGCTTATTTTGCATCTCCCCTTTCAAGCTGCTTTTTAGTAACACAAGAATTGAAAGGGCTTATTTTGCATCTCCCCTTTCAAGCTGCTTTTTAGTAACACAAGAATTGAAAGGGCTTATTTTGCATCTCCCCTTTTGGCTGCTCAAAACTTAAGGAATGCTAAAACAAAACAATTTTTAAATTATCTGAGCTTGCAAAAATGAAATTACAAGCATGAAATAAAAGCTCTTTAAAAAGTGCTAATTCTGGATTCTTGTCTTGTATCTCATGAAGAGCAGATGCAGCACAAAGCTCTAGCAATAAACTGAGATGTGTACAATGCAGAGGTTTATTAAAAGCAGCAAAGGAAACCCTTCACCTCACATAAGTAATGGATGCTCTTTATCCATTGAATGCCTGCTCCTGGTGGCACCAAGTGACTTAGTTTATATTGACTAAAACAACAAGGCCGGTATTCAAATAAGCCTTTAAATAAGGCTAAATGTTTAGTTAGTGCAACTTTCTTCCATGGTAATGAATGAGGATCGTGACAATGAAAGCATTGCATTACACTTATTAATTGAACATTAACCATAAGTGAAGGTAGGTTTTAGAGTAATTGAAATAGAGGGGCTACAGATATTAGGCTATTACAGTCTAAACTAATGTGCTGCTACTTTTCTTGCTCCATCAGTTTTATTACAGCAATGTGTAAAGCCTTGCCTAATGACAACAATAACATACCTACTCTTGGCCATTGATTGAAGGAGGGGGCTCTCAAAAAAGATCTCAAAGGTTATCAGAGGCTGTTTGTGCCAAGGTTGCTCATCATGTATTGCTCAGTGCTCTCACCTATTCTGAACATTTGTTATCTGCTCTGTCATTTGAGATCTGGAATACATGGTTTGGAAGTCTTAGGAATTATACAACATCCCTTTTTATGGATGACATCCAAACATGAGACATCTTACTTAGCATCAAAGCTCTAGTGTTATGAATAATATATGTTTAGGATGCTAAAAATCAAGCAAAATAGATCATATGTGATTCCAAGAAAAATCTCAAAGGCCTCATCATATAAGATCTCATCATATAAGCCTGTTTTATAAGCTGACTTTGGAAACTCTTGCCTGCATTGTCAAACCTATAAAGGTAAGTTGAAATAAATAAATAATGAAATTGCCTTCTTGAGGTCTTTGCATCTTTTGCAAGTTTTAAAGGCTTTCCCTGGAGGCAATGCTCAAAGTTGCTTAGCACCCAAATTATTTGCAGTAGTTTTTCAGCCACAGCATCCTTCAAAGCCATCTAGAGAGTTATATCCAGGAATGCATCCAACCATACCAAGCACTGGAGATCTCTGATGCTAAGTAAGATGTCTCATGTTTGGATTCCATCCATTAAAAGGGATGTTGTGCAGTTCCTCAGTTCTAAGCCTTCCAAACCACGGATTGCATTGTGAAAGTTCTTTTTAAACCTTTTAAGTGAAATGTGTTGTTGGAGGTGTCTTCCTTGAGGTTTACTGGCAAACACATTGTATTTATGGGGGTACTACACAATTTAGATGGCACAGACAGGATGTCTCTTTCATTCTAATTTGTCTTTGTACATGATTTATAACATCCCCCCAAATGTCTTCTTGGTGTGCAATTTTTCATGCTTGTTCTACTCTCAGAAATGAGTTTTTTTCAAAGGATTTCAAAGAAAAGCATTTTAGCTCCAAGTGAGCTGGGCGTGAAAAAGGATTGTTTTGACACACTTTTATGCTCTGGTTGCTCCAGAAGCATTTAAATCTGAAAACTGCAATTGTGATGGGTAAGTCAGCCTCTCAGATAAGGTGTTATAAGCACTCAAAAACAACATTAAAAGGATGTGAATGTTGCAAAGTTAAGTGCCTGCCAAAAACCAAGTTAGGCAAGGATAGAATGAACATTGAGAGTGAATCTTTAATTCAGATCTGTTCTGTGTATAGGTTATAACAACTTTTAAGTGAAAATGTACTATTTTTTTCATGTACTGTCTTTTTCTCACCGGGTATTGTCTTTCCTCCTTCTTATCACATTTCTCTTTCCAAATCCAGTTTTCTCACCAAGTCATTCTTTGCTTTATCTTTCCAGGCCTCTCATTTCTACCCCATCCCTGACACTTCCTTGCCTCACATTCTTACTTCACCTTCACTCCTCAATGTTTCTGCCTTTGTCTCATTTGTTTTCACTCTGCTGTCTTATATCTTCTTCCTGCAGTTGGACAAGAAGAAATGAAACTGTAAGAAACTACAATGACAAAATCCACATCATATTTCATATGTACTTATCTTAAGGTGTAGAGAACTGATTTCTGTATGAAAGCATGTTTGGAAGTAAACTTTTGGAGGAGAGGTAAAGGGAAACCCTTCTAGACTGTGGCCAAAGTCAAATGTTTCCCATACTTTTGTCTTGCAGGTCTTTTTGTGATGCCATGGACATTGGGATTTCCAGTGGGGGTTCAGCTTCTTTATTTCAATTAAAGATGTGCTGAGTTTTCTAAGGCTGTGTTAATAGATGAAGATAAGATGTTAGAAAGGTTTTTGGGAGGATGCTATCTAGAAAAATAAATCTGAGTCAAAAATGTTCTTGGTATTCCTCACATACTTGTATTTCACCAATTACATGTGAACATGCTAATTTTGTGTGCAACTCCTCTGTGAAACCAAATGACCTTTTCACTCTTACTTGCCTCACATGTTCTCCATTCTTTCTCTCTGTTGTATTACCTTACTGACTTCCTCTATATTCTCTCGAGTTAAATTAGTTTAGGCCTATGGGAAAGGTTACTGTGTGTATTTGGCATCAATGGGAACAAATCCCTGCAGATTTAAGGGGCATTGCTGATCTATGCTCTGTACTCTTGCTATGCTTAGAGATCCGTGTGCTGGGAGGCGTGAACACACTGAGCAAACCAGTGAGCCTGGTGAATTTCAACTTTAATTTAATTTGGAAACATCCAGAGCTTTCTCACTGATACTGCAAAAAGCTAACTTACGTTCCTAATTTTCTACACTGTAAGTAGATCTGGCTAATTTGTTCCCCAGCTGTTGAATTTGCAGAGGAGGCTGTCATTCTGTGTTAAATAAAACTGGAAAAGATGGAGCCCAAGGAAGATTTGTGTAATGATGAAAGTTTGTTCCAGTTCAAAGCTGCTGTTCATACTGGGTGTGATCCAAAAACCCTTGATGCCAGATGTAATGCTTCCATTGATGTAATCAGATTTCAAATCAGGGTGTGTTCAGGCCACTAGTTTAGCTACTGCTCTGGTACCTGAGTCTTTGGGAGGATGAGCTGTGAGCATTTATCAAGACCCAACTCCTACTTGCCCCCTGCCTTAGTACTGTATGCAAGAGGTGCGCTCTCCCACTTGTATAATTTACTCTGTTTCTCTGTCCAAGCCTGTAATGGTAATGTGAGATTTTTTTTTTCCTTTTTCAGCCTAGCCTTGCTTTTCCTTTTTTTTCCTCAGGCCAGAAGTGCATGGTTTTGTGTAATTCGTGGGTGTTGTGGACCAAATCTGAGTGACCGTCACTGCCTGATGGGCAGCTGTCCTCTAAGTCTGAGTTGCTGGCTCATTCAGCCAGGAGCTAATTCCTGGATGGTCTCTTTGGACTTGCTACCTGAGCCTGGATACGCTTGATGGCCCCACCATTGGCAGCTTCTACATTATCTAAAAAAAAAAAGAAGTAACCCCCCTGTACATTTTGAAATTCCAGGCACTTGTATGAAAGACAATGGATGAATCAGCTTTTCTGGTGATTTGTTCTGGTATTATTGTGTATTACAGACTCAAGACTCAAACCATGCTCTTGGCAAGTCCCACCACAGTGTGGCTAGCTCTGGGGCTGAGAGAAGTTCCCTGGTGGAGAGTTTGAAATTGGAGGTCTCCCATTTGACTCTGCTTGTCAGGGAAAGGTGCCTCATCAGAGAGTCTCATGGCTGAATTGATTTCTCAGTTGTCTTATGATTCATATTGCCCTTTGGTGTTGCTGATCATACTATTTTCTTTTTTGCTTCATCTGCCTGTTTTTTCCAGGCTTTATCTGTCTCTGTACTGCTAAAACTCCCCATTTTCTCTTCCAATTTACTTTCAGAGGGAGCAGTGTGGAGACCCCTGTCAGATAATCTGTCTGCTGGTTAAAAAATGCTGCTGCCCTTAGCTAGGCAATCTCTTACATCGGCTTGGTGGCTAAAGACACAGAAAGACTTTTTCTGCTGTCAAAGCAAAGCAAATATTTAACTCTTTCCAATATGGGTGTGTTTTCTCTGTGATTTTTAATAATTGTGGATAGAAGATTAGCTGATATGGTAAAACTTTGCTTTATGGACTCTGTACTATTCTGGTCTCTGTGCTGGTGGGTGAAGAATGCTGGTATAAGTCACTTTTCTATTCTGAAACTGTTCTCCCACATATAAAAGGAGAATAAAAATGCTGGCTGCCTTTCTGATACACTTTGAAATCCACTGCTGAAAAATGTTACTTAGAAGTTGGACATTATGATCTATAATTATAATCAAAGCCATATGAGCATTATGCATGAGGAGGCAGGCTGATAGCATATATGTTTGTAAGTGTAAAGAAATCAGGAAATTCCTCCTGCTACTGTAGACAAGTGACACTGGAGGCATTTTTAAGTACAGATATTAGCTGTTCATTGTGTTAGTAAGGCAGAGAACATGGGGAGCTGCATTGCTGCTTGTTAAAATTCCTCCCTGTATTTAATTTCTCTGCCATGATTTTGCATTAGCATAATCCTTTGACCTAAATATGAAAATATCAGCAAAGGAATGATAACTGAAGTCAGGTTTAGTGTTGCCTGTCCTGCTATACTTTGCGAATGGTATTAGTTCATTGAGGGGGTGTAGGAATTATTCCCCCCAAAAATCTAGAATTATATGTCAGAACCAAACTTATTTTTTGAAGATAAAATTTTTTTGTTTATGTCTACAATTTTTACCTATATTGTAAAATTCTCTCTTGGACTATGAGAAACTTGAAAGCATCCTTGGGCATTAGGTTACTTCAGGAAATTCTATCAAAATGTCAGCTTTTTAGTGGCTTACAAAAGTAAAAATGGTTTTGTTATCTCACATAAATGCACACTGTGACTGTTGATTTAAAAACTATTTTTAACTTGTGGACATACCCAAAGCATGAAGTGTTAAATGTGAATCTTTGTTATTTTATGATTTCAGACATGTAGATTGGATAGATCAGCATGCAATTTCATAGATGTACAAAGTTTCAGATCTTGCTCCAAAACTCTAGCCGCTCATTTTTCTACTCTCACTTCCTTTGCTGGTTTTGGCTGGACACCTCAGGACAGTCCAAGGACATGCACAAGCTTCTATCTCATAGACCTGCATTATAAAGTTAGGTTCATCAAAATGAATGTCTTTTTCACTATTAGATTTTTATTTTAGTATTTATTGGTTCCAATCCCTGGCATCAGTGCAGTAAATCTAAACCCCCTCAAATCTCTTGACTTCGTTTATTACCTGTTACAAAGAATGCCCAGATATTTTTTTTTTTCCTAAAGAAATGAAGGAATGTCTTTATTGTAACTGCAATGGCTCAAGCTCCTTTGTTAAAGGAGCAATGAGGTTGCAAATTGCACAATTCATCAATCTGGAAATGCTTGTTCAACCCAGTTCTGTTCTCCTATTTGTCTGCATCATGATACTGGCTTATAGCATTTCACTGCCCTTGTATAAAAGCTCAGAACAAACACTTGTTTACAAGTCAAGTAGATTACACTCAGTATGAATCAAGATTGCAAATTGAAGCTGAGACTTCTTTTTCTGAACTACAACCCTTTCTTGCTACCAAGAGTAATAATAATAATAATAATAATACAGTGACTACCATGTTAAAGAAGCTTCGTGTGGTCTTAAAAGGGTTGTGACCATGTTGTGTTTACTTCAAATACACCTGAGAAAGTGTTTGGAATTTCCCTGAAAGGGGATCGAGTCTGGGGTGGGAACAGAGCACAACCGGACCTGTTAGAACAGCTTTTACAAATTTGTTTTTTATTAGTATACTTGAGATGTTAATGGCAGAAAACTCTTGGTACTATTAATTAATTTACTCTTTTGTGCAGGTCACACATGTGCACACAGCTGGAGCAGCAGTGAGAGGTCAGCCCTGTAGTACACTTACTCAGAAGTGGATGGTCATCCTGGGTACAATTGTGTTTTCTAGAAAGGTGTTTAGAAACTCCTTTGAAGAACCTTTTATCAGGAGGTGTGTGTCACACCAGTAGTTTCTTTCTGCATGAAGCAGCCCATTTTCTGTTTTTCCATGATCCGGGTTATCCCACTGCTGGTTGATGGGCACATTCACCAGTCTCTTGTTGTCTTCAGTTTACCAGTTTTTGGGAGACTTTGCCTCTGCTGTCTCATGGCACATATGTTTCTCACTGTTCTCAGGTGATGGTCCCTCCATCCACGTGTGTAGGTCCCCGGTCCCCCTCAGGCAGAGGAGTTTTAGTGGCAGGAGCAGAGCTGCTGCTGAGGCATCAGCTGTTACTGAGGGAAACAGAATGTGTGTGGGAGAAAGGAAGGAATGACCCTGTTGTGTAGGTGGGGAACTGGGCTACAGCATTTTGCTGATTTGCCTCACCCCTGGCAGGAAGCCGGCAGCAAGGCTGTGAACTGAGTCCAGAATGTCTGTGTCCTCCTGGCACAGCCCTTCACTCTCAAGAACGACTGTCTCTGCAGTTTTCAACTGCTGTTGCTCTTCTTGCTCTGCTGCAAGATATGCAGTTACAGCATACTTGCTTTCCTGGATGCACTGGCATTCTGGAAATAGGGTCCAAGATCTGAGGAAAACCTCAAAATATTTGAGGTTGAGTTTCAAGGTCTTGGTTGGCACACTTAGTGGGATTCAGCCTGAGCTGTTAGTTCCTCTGAATGAACTAGAGACGTGTCTTCTAGTGTTTCTTCCAGAAAGTATGAATAGAAAAGGCAGAGCGCAAAGAGATGTGTCAGGTGTTTGAGGAGAACTGTTGCCTGAAAGAGCCTATTTTCCTTACGACTCTTCCACTCAACATATCTGAAATATTTAGAAGAAAAGAAAGAATAGGCTAAAGATTTGTAAGAAATTACATCCAAAAGGAAGACTCAAGAGGATTAGGAGAAATTATTATTGAGGCTGTGATTCACTATAATGTGTTCTGCAGGAGTCACTTTTCTTTACCAGTTCTTATCTTTCCACTCTTCTCCAGCCCAAGCGCTGAAAACAACAATTGACAAACCCTTGTTTGTATTTCACTCTAGATATTGATAATATTTCTTTAGTTAGCACTGACAATTGTACTTCAGGGTTAGACTCTGCTGAGGATCTGATTCATGAGCAGGCCTAGCACTGTAACTTCATGTTAACCTTTTCTCTATCTCTTTTCTTTTCAGTCTCTGAAAGTTCATTAGCTTTTATAGAGGAATGACTGTGGAAATTGCTTTTATCTCCATGTAAATTCCATTCATGGAATTCACTGAATCAAAAGCGTAGACATTCCTTTAAATGCCAGTAACTTCAATAATTTGTAGCTATTCTTCACTGAATTGTCTTTCTTAATTACTGTCATATTTAAACAAGTTTTGCTTGACCAAAAACCGTTAAAATACACCTCAGGTTAGACCAGAATATTAAAAAAGACTTGACAGAACTCTTTCTTCAACCCTCTTTATGCTGGTGGAAGGAACTTCATTGAAGTTCCTAGTCTTGAAAATATTCTTGAAAATCTCACTTCTTTGTCCTGATAGACTCAGGAGTGATTACAATAATAATATAAAATAAGCTTGTTGTTGTAAACCATACCTACATGGAGGATATTATGCAGAACAAGAATGGATTAGATAATCAAACTCGATGTAATTAACTGAATGTGAATGTCTCCTTGAAATACAAGGGAGGGATGACCTCTATATTTGATAAGTAAACAGCCTATTGCTGACAATAGTGGGAGGCAAATAAAAAATGTTAATACAGGTATCTTTGCCTGATACTAACTTTCACATTTTATCACTGCTTGAATGTAATCTCGATAATTTTGACTACACCCCTTGCAGCAAACAGTTCTCCCGTTTGTACATGAAAAGCCACTGGACTTTCTGGGAATTTAAGGAGGGGAAAATGACGCCACAGTTTGACTGATCACAAAGTGTGCAGTAATGTTTTGGTTGTCAGATGAAACATGTTGGAAAACTTATGCAGATATATTTTGGGTTAGGAAAATTGGTGTCCTCATCTAAAAAGAAAAAGAAATACTTGAATTTTTGTTTTTGAAGCTTAAAAATGAGAACAGGTTCCAGGCTATACTGAGGCTTTAGCAAATTCATGTCAGTTTAGCAAACCAGAAAATTATAATTACAGGAGAGCACTGTGATTATTTTTTCTTGTGTAATTCAATTGGGAGTCATCACTCAGGAACGTCATATGATCAATAAAGTCTTGTTCTGTTTAATTATTACAGCACAACTTGACAAACATCTGAGCCAATTTCCCCACACTGCCTCAAACTTGGAATAGATAGAAAAAGAGTCAATGTGATTTAATGAATAGCTAAGGATGAGTAGCCAGAAATGGAAGAAGAAATGTGGAACAGTTCTGTCCAAACCCTTGATCAAGCAAAACAGATAAGTTTTAGACTACTTGGAAATGTTGGGATTATTTTTAGTGGTGGGGCTAGATTTGCTTAAAGGTGCAGTCAGTAAGAGGTAAGAGCCTTACTTCCTTTATAATTTTTGTGTGTTGAAATGGATTACTGGCTAAAATTCAGGTCTGTGTAAATCTGTGGAAGGCTGTATTTGTGTTGGGGTCCTGAGGGCACTCATAGGCATTAATGACCAGTCCTATGCGGAACTTCCACGCGTTAGGGTCTTTAGCCCCTGCCCTGGGCTGCACTGGGGCAGCACTGGTTTCTAACACTGGTGTCTGGCACAGCAGCAGGGGTGCCTTGCCTGCCCACAGATTCCCTTGTTGCAGAGCTCAACCTGTGCACTGGCTGCTTGGCTTGAACTCGGACCTGCATCGTCACCATGGCATTGCCTTACGACCTGGACTCTTGGTGGGACACGGCCACTCTGTTGGGATGTGCCCTGCCCCACAACTCAGGGAGGTGGAGGGGCCCTGACTGGTGAGACTCTGCCCACCTGGTCTTATAATAAAATTAATCATGTTCTGCAGACTTCTCTGTCAGTCCATTGGCTTCACAGAGGTGTTTAAATTAGATCTGGTACCTAACTATTAAACAATTAGTACTAGATGAGCAGGACCACATCCATAGCAAAACCAGAATTTCTCCATACTCTCTAGGATTTGACATTATTTGAGGTTTTATACCTAATTCTTTTTCCTCAGCTTTGGCCATTTCAAAGATTTTCTTGCAGGACTCCTCTATAATAGATCTTCATTGCCCATTTTCTAAAGACCAGGTATAATCTCTTCCATCTATCTTGTGTGGTTATTACCGTGCACTGCAGCAAATCGGCACAGCTTTAGCAGCTTTAGATGGATATCTATGTAATCTCTGAGTGGGCTGGCCAGCAGAATCCCACTACTCCAGTGCAGTGATCCTTCATATTCATCATGTGAGTATTCAAGTGCTCAGATTTTACCAATGGAATGGCCCTGGAGAGAAGATAATGAGCTTCAAGGAAAGCAAACATTAATCTTTGGGTTTGAGGTATTGGTTGAAAACATTATTTGTATCTATCTGGTTTTAAAATTTACAGGTTGAACCATGTTTGGTTATTTGCATCAGTTGGAGAGGATGGTCAATAAAGTAGTATTTTTGTGAGGGAAGTTTCAGTGGAAGTTAATTACAGGTAATTAAAGAATAGACAAACTATGTGGTAATGGTTCCTAATGCTGCAAAGTTAATGAGAATTTTGTCATTGATATTGCAATGGACTAGACCTCATAAAAGACTTATCTGACTTATAGAGAGGAAATTTTTCTAATGCATAAGTTAGTTTCTTGTTAATAACCATTTGCTGAAATTGTTTTAGTAATAAAGAATATGTAAAAAGTTAAATGCAACCCAAAAATTGCCAGAACCTGATATTTGCTTTGTTCAATTCTACTTCTTTTCCTATAACTGCTCGCAATAGCAGTTAGTATCACTAGCTCCCTGTGACTGAAAATGTCAACCTGATTGAAATGACACAGTTCAGTCCAGAGCAAAATCTGCAGTCAAAAACTGATCATAAAGTTATACAATGAATCAGGGGACTGAAGAATGAAAATACTAAGCTTGCTATTTGTGAGTGGAAGAAGGATATGCAAAAAAGTGCCTTCTACTTAGGGAGGAAGTTGTAGATTTTGTAATGATGCTTTTCACTTTAAGTGTTCATTCCAAATCAATATACCTATTAGAAATATCAAAAAGTCTGTAAAATTTTAAGGTTTCATTATTTCAAAACAATAGTGGTGTCAAAATAAGAACAGTCTGTTAATATTCCCTGTTTTTATTGCACAATATAATTCTGGGATTTTTGGTGGGTTTTGGGGTTTTTTGAATGTTTTGTTTTGGTGAACTTAAGACCTTCATATTGGTCAGAGTGTGAATCTGAGAGAATTTGATAAAGAGGAGAGATGTTATATGGCGGAGAGTGCAAATGGACTTCTCACCTCTTCTTGACTTTTCATGCTTAATTTTATTCCTGGACACCACAATAAGTTCAACAAAACCTATGGATTTTTAACTCAGGTTCTTAATCAAGTCAGAGTTCATAACAGAGTTATTTGTGGTGATATTTAATATGGAGATGTCCAAGGGTAAACCAGGGGTTAAGCTTTGTAACACATATTTCTGCAGATCTGAGGAGTGAGTGACCACAGGTGGACACAGGGCTGAAGAGGAAATTCAACCCGTGAGAAAAGTAGTGGCTGCAAGCGATGAGGGAGTTCTGTGGTTCTTATCAGACTGAGTGGAGATGTGAGAGGGATGGGCCCTGGAAAGGTGGAGGTAATCCAAGAACCAGAGGAAAGAGAGATAATAAGGCAAAGGTTAAATAGTTGTGAAGAAAAAGAAAGGAGACAGCAAGGTGGGACAAACAGTCAATTCCCCAGGAAAATCAAATCACTGGAGATATTTGCATATATAAACTTTAGTCTCATGGGGTTATATTTTCATATTCCTAACACATGAGAATAACCACCACTTTAAGTCAGAAAGTTGCTCATATCCTGTGGTGGAAGAATCAGCTGCAGGCATCAGCTCTAGCATAATTTACTTTTGCTAGATAAATAAAATCCACATTAGTTGCCAAACAAAAATCATTAGTGTATGAGTTTCTATTATGCTTGCTCAGTTTCTAGTGTATGGAATAGATATTACTAATTCATCTCACATAAACTGCCCAGCATGTGGCTGATAATGGCTTTAGGCTGATACCAGGCAGGATCACAATGTGTGGCAGAGTCACGTCTCTAGCCTGTGCGTTGAGCTACTCTTAAGCCACACCTGAAAACCACAGCTGTCATTCAGCATTCTCACTGCAAGATATTCTTGGTCTTCTGAATTCTCTCAGAGCAGTCGTTTCACCCTTTGGGTCTTCCTTGGGCAATTTAATTCATAAAACAGACAAACAAAACATACTGTAGATGCTGCAGGTTTTTATAATTTCTTTCCTGCTTTCTTTTCCCTTTTTTCCAGTTAGTCAAATTTCTTTTATGCTGTATATTACTGTCCATGTAATGCAGAGTGGCACAATTGTAAGACTAGAGGGCAGTGAAGAGAAAACTTTTTCCCTTGTGTGCAATTTTTTACTTTTACAGTTCCCCAAAAGAAAAGGTAGGCTATTCATCTTTACCTCATCTTTAATATTTAATAGTCTGCACTGCAGAGATAGGTGCTACTGTTTGGGCTACCCCTTCCAATTTATGTTGTAACTAATCAAAATTTATGTAAAAATGATGATGTACCAACCGCTGGGAAATGATGTAAAAAACTCCCATTCATTCCAGAATGTGAAAAGGTGCTCCTACTATCCCTCTCATTCATTTAAAAAAGGCTTCATTATTTATCTTTGTTCCAACCAGACAAGAAATAAAGTTCGGGGGGGGGGGGATGTGTCCTATTTCAGAGGTTGAGCAATGCTGGAGGGACTAATTTTTCTGCCTGCTGTAGCCCTCTTGCTTATTCTTTTAGCCAGATGTCAAACAGAAGACCGAGAAAAACTTTAGGTGCTCTTAAGAATGATGATAATAAGGGAGGATGATGGAACATAACTGGATTGTACTCTTGCAGCTGAAGTGCTATTGATTTTAGAGAATGTAAAATCTCATTGCAAGACAGGCATCTGTGCAGCCCGTGGCGATGCTCCACCATCTGCCTGATCGGAGCAGGGCAGTACCTCACAAATGGCTCCTCTCTTTCCAAGGAGATGGCTTGTGGCAGGCAGTTCTGCTTTGTGCAAGCCTGGTTGTCATCATTTGTCTCTCTGGTCAGTCCTTTTCCTATTGTGACCATTAGGAGACGTTATGTTGACTTCAGCTGTGTTGCATTGCAGCACCATGGTGATGAGTTTGTATTCAATTTTGCATTGTATCACCTATTTTCATGGTTATGAGGGTTCTCTTGTAGATAAATATGATACAGTCCCAATCTAATAAAGTGGAAACTTAGTTGAGCCCAGGGCATATTTTGCAAGCCGTTGAATATTCAAATATTTGTATTTTTATATGATTTTTTTTTCTTTCTTACCTTTCACCTGCAGATTTTTTCCCAAGGAAATTATATTTTTCTTGTCTAATTTCATTTTGCACGTAAAGGATATAAGAGAAAATATTTTTGTCAATGTTTTTCTTGTATAGACAAAGAATTTTACCAAAAAAAGGGAATTCTTTATCAAGAAGATGCAGCATACAGTTAATAATAATCATTGTACAGACTTTACTGTTTATCTGTAGTGTTCAGCTGCAGCAAATAATTGTAGCAAAGTTGGATTTTGTATCGTTTTATTACTATAAAGAACATAGGACAAAGGGAAATGATGGTATTTTTGGTTTAACTTTTATATGACCATATACAAAGAACGTATTTGTTCTTCGTTTACAACGTTGTTGTAAATTGTTTCTTTGTATGCATCCATCTTACCAGAAGACCCTTCTGTTAAAAGATATTGTTTTGCTGGATAGCCTATAGATGTCTCATAAGCATATTCATGTTCTTTAGTCTTGAGAAAATATTTGTTTCCAGGCTGTATTAGCACAAATTGTTTTTCTGGGTAGCGTATGTCTCTGCATAACTAAGGAAATATGTCACAAGTAATTCTACAGGATGTAGCTTTCATTTTCTTCTGTAGTGATATCAAACAGCAGTATAATTATGAGGAGCACTGTGTAGGGATATCTTTAACTTGCAAAGACAAGGTGTCACATCTAATACAGACCAAATCTAATAGGGTAATACAGTATGACAGCAGAGAGTTCAGACTCTGCATGCTCAGTTACACGTTGGAATAAGTGTTGGAACAAAGCAGGAGACAGACTTCAGGAAGCAGAAGTCTTGTGAGATTTATACAGCTAGAAGTATAAAAATTATATTCTCCTGTCCTTTTGTATGTTAGCAAAATTCTGGTGGCCCAAAATCTGAGCTGTTTTCCAGACATTTTATTCTATTATTATTCACCCCATGTGACTTTCATCTTTTGCTTGTGTAGACGATACTAGATTGTGTTAACTGTACCGGTTATCTTCACCTTATCTTCACTTGTGTTCATTTCTGCGATGTAAAGGGCAATAAACACTGTATTCTGGGTTTCTTTTTCCTCTGTGATGTAAAGTAATATCACACTAAAAGTCTAGAAAGTATGGGTGATCTGAGGTCAAGGTGTGTCTTGTACCACTCTCAGTAAGGTGGCATGTGATCAGCCTGAACTGCTGTCTCTAGCAGGCTCCGGGAACTCCACCATAAGTTCAAGAGATTTCTGCTCCTGGGATAATCTCAGTGACGCACAACTGAAAGAATAATTTTATGCAATTTAACTTGATAGATAAACTTGAGATCATCTATTTTTACACAATATATACAGCTTGTTAAGAATGAAAAATTTTCTGATTTTTTTTCAGACAGTCATGTCTCAGAGATACCTTGTGACTCAGCACAACTCTTCCTTGTGGATGATTTTTGCATTGTATTTCTAGTTAAAGCATTCAGTACTAGCAAGGCAGGGAAGGTATCACAAGCAAGGCTCATAACTATATTTTGGGAAACCTAGTGAGTGAAAGGCTGTTTGCATGGTTGCTTGTCAGTGTCAAGCATTGGTACAAAGGGAACAGGGCAGTAATGTTAGCACATTTAAAGGCCTGTGTGCCAGTGCTTCACTGAGGAATCCAACTCCCCTGTAAGTACATTGCTCTTTTTAACTAGACAAGAAACATGATCACCACTTAGAACTTTATCAGTCAGGAGCAAATCGTAAAAGCTAATTTGAAGGAGAAGGAAAATTTCTCAATCCACTTTCCTGTCTGCTTATCAGGAAAGGATTTCTTTTCTTTTTCTGCCCTTGCAGAAATGGAAACTCCCTTTTTTCCAAAAGACATAAATACTCCTGGAAAAGTTTGATGCAACAGCTTCTCCCTGCCAAGTTGAGTAATAGGTGTAACTGGGAGAGTATACAGGACCTGGTTGTATGGCTGAGGTGCAGTCCAGAGTCCTGTGGGATGACTCTTCCATGGGTCTTTGTCTCCAGGCATTACCTCCTGGAGTACCCAGACATAAAGCTTGGTACTAGCACTGTGGACACAAGCCCCTTAGTTGCTCTAATTCTGTGTCCATCAGAATCAGCTCTGTGAAAAAGTTCCAACACGGACTATATGGCAGTGCTTTGTGGTCTGCCAACTGACCCACGGGCTGTGCTGCTGGAACCTCTGCTCTGAAAAGATAGTTTCTGCCAGATGTTGCTTTCCAGAAAACTCATATGTAAGTAATTTCAGTATCCGAGGCCACTTTCAGACTGTTTCTGGAAGTCCTTTTTGGTATACGCTTTCTCACTCTGTTATCCTGGCCTCTTTTCCTCTTCCTTGATTTGTCACTTAAGAATCCACATAAAATGAAGAATGTAGGACATTCAAAGGAAAGTTCCTGGAGCTGAAATGTTACATCTGTTCTGGCTCTGTTGTCTTTAAATCTGACTTTCAGTTTGGTTTAGTGGTGCTGAGGAGAGCTAAAAACCTTAGAAAAAGTTGCTGTTGACATCTGTGGCAGAGGGTGCCACCACTTTGCAACACAAGAGGGAATATGAGCTCTTGGGAGATGAAACACTGTGGATTTTATCTGTGTGAGCAAATACAGTATAGGCAGCCTCATGAAAGTAGCTTGAAGTTGTCAACCTAATGACTGCTCTTAGGACAATTTAGTATGAATTTTAACCTAATGAAGGCTCCTGCCTTGGCAGGACACCAATATCCTGTCTGGTTTCATTGCTGGAAGATATCTAAACTGGTAAATTCGTATCACTGGTGTGTGGTTCAGAATGGTTCTTTCCTGAAATAACATTTCACAGACTAGGAAACATTAACCATTCCTCTTTGAAAGGGATGCTTTATCCTAAGTTTTATATACTGTACTTTTCAGCATTTTGAGACTTTTTTTTCCCTCTCATATTCACTAATTGGACACTGCAGCTGGATGCAGCATGGAGAAATGAAAAGCAAAGAAAATCTATTTTAGCAGAGTTGTTTGTTGTGAGCTCCAATGAAGATGGCTGTGGGTTTGAACTAATTTAAAAATGAAGTAAATGTTGGTGCACTTATTCACTTGTATGTTGCTATGTGTAAGATGAAATGCATCCCCCATCCATCCTTCCCCCTGCTGTAAAATTCATAGACAAGCATTCACAGATGTACGATCTACATCAGAGAATTTTTTTTGGGTGCCTTGTCTTTGCACAGGTGGAAGAGAAAACCCAGAATACTGTGGGAGTTGGGCAGTCAAATACCTTTAGATACTTTTGGAAGAATTTGTCTGTCTGTGAGACAGCACCTTGAAGATGGTGCCCAACTGGTGGCAGGTTGGGTTGGAAAGAGCTCATTAGCTGACATCAGTAAAATAAAAATGCCAAACCACAAGCAAAAACCAAGTGGAGTTTGTGGTTAAGTATCCATTTGGAACGTTAGTCTTTCTTTTTTTTTTTTTTGTTCCTTACACTTATTTTTTTGTCCAAGTAGAGTTACCTTCTTTGAGTAATTGAATATAAAAAGGTTATTTAGAACTGGAAATTTGATATCTCTACTGCATCAGACTTTACATTCATTTCAGAGGGATGTCTCCATCAGGGAATGGCTTCTTAGGGTCAGCCTCAGGATTACCTTACAGCTCCTGTCTGTGCTAGAATGGCTGTGTGTCAGGAGGTCAGTGTAAATAGTGAAAATCTGTAGCCTGGAATAATCCAACCTGACACAGACAACCTAACCTCACATTATAATTAGCATGCAGGGACTTAATTCCTTGCTAAAGCACACCTCTTCTTTCACTTGGGAATGTAAAAGTGCTTATAAATCTAATTAAAATTCCTTTTAGAAAACAGATGATCTAGGCTTGGACTCTCTTGGGCATTTAACATCTCAAATATAGAAGACTCTGTTCTTATACACGGGAATATATTGACAATAGCAGATAGTTTGATAATATTATCAAAAAAAGAATCAATTTGTGAAATGATTTTAAACTACTTTTGTTTATATTGGTCTGGCTTAATTTTCTGCCTTGAGAAATCAGCACTCTTTCAGCACTCTTCGCGGGAAAGCTGTTGCTGACCCTGCTGGTTTCTATTGAACTACCTCCCCAAAACATAGTTAGCAAAGTTACATTTGCCTTTTACTCAGCAGAAATTTCAAAGTTTTAGCCTGTCTCTAATTTCCAAACACTTGCAAAAAAAGCCAACCAAAGGACAACACACAGGAAAAAAACCCCCACCTCCCAGCATGAAAAATGTTCCTGGATGCAAATACTGAGAGAGCAGAAAGTGATAGTCTTTTACAGTTCAACTTTCTTCTTCCCTTTGCATTTTTTTCCCTTTCCTTTTAAGGTGTTTCCTTTTTTTTTTTCCCCACCTCAGCTTAGTGACATCTGACTTAAAAGGACACCTCAGAAAAGTCAGCTGATTACTGCCTGAAGACAGCCCAAGTCAAAGAGGAGAATTTACAATTAGGAACAGATATAAAAATATATAAAAAGATGTGAAACTTTTTTCTGAAATGGTTGTAATTTGTACTTGAATGGGTCATAATGACACTGCTTCTTTGCACTTATATTAGGCATTTCATCTGAAGATCTCAAAAGGTATTAAGGGAGTGAATTTAGTAGTACTATAGTCTCCTTCTTCACCTTTAACAGGTTTCAGTGGAAGTAGGGGAAAATTTAGGGTGTGGGCATTAACAGAATTCACAATATCCTCTCCAACGCAGGCTGGCATACTCAGTCTAATAAAGGATCTGCTGTCACCTGACCTTGCCAGACTAGCTATAACACTTAGAAAATCATACGTGCTGAAAAATTCTGATCTGGGAGAAAACATTACGCAGGAGAAGGTCTAAAAACTTCTGTCACCATCAGAACCAGAGATGCAGAATGAAGCTGAGGGACCCTCACACCAGAGCTCTGATAGCTAAAACATAAATAGCTACATGGGATCATAATATTGGTTAGTTGTCTAGACCCCCCGGTATGCTCAAGGAATGGAACAGGCACTTCTATCACAGAGCTTCTGACCTGTTTTAGATGTTTCTCTTAGCACCACTAACAGAAAAGTTTGGGTAGATGATTAAAGTGAGTTGAAATTACCTCCCCATCAGCATAAAGTAAGCACTTTGTGGTGTTAAGGCTGGGCTGAAAAGGGAACTTTTGATTCCTGGGTGAGGACATTAGCAAAAAGAGAGTTCTAAAGTAATTATGAATTTAATGGAAGTTTCCTGAACTGCTGTGCTTAGTGCTGGACTGCAGGTGGTCTTTATACTGTGAGCATGCTGTGAGTTGTCTTAAACAATGAGATCCTACAGAGACCAAAGCAGAGAAATAACATCTTTATGTGTAATGCTTGGACCACAGCAGATAAACATTCAGGTCCCTGAAGAGTCATGATGCTGAATGTGCAAGCACATTTTATCTCTCCAGGACTGTGCAGTTAGGTGGCTACTGGAATGCGGGTTTATGACTGTTTTGTGGACACAGGATTACCAACAGCGATGTTTTGTGTGTCACTCAAGGAGTTTGGGTTTTCAGGTAGCTTGCTCTGTATGACACCAAAAGACTTTCCTGGGAATGGGATGACAGCCTTAGCATAGAGAAGATGGAAAGGATTGTATTGAATATAATTCTTAGCTGTTTCTTGAAGCCAGAGCAAGCATGAAACTGATCTGATTGTGTCAATACTTGGTGTGGACCAAACATGGAAAGAAAATAGAGGGGAAATAGCCCAGTCTGACTTCCTTCAATTAGTGAGACCTAATGAAGGTCTAGTGTTGCTCCTGCTGGGATCCATCAGCAGCTTCAAAACAACAGAAGAATTACCTTATGTAGAACAGGTATTCCCTAAAAATGCCTCCTTTTTGTTTGTAGACTGAAACTCTTTGATTTTTAGGGGTGGTAAAGAGTCTGCAGATCCAAAATCTAACTCAAGTTTGCACTGTAGTGTTCAAATAGGCTAATGTGTGATGGTTGCAACATACTATGCTAAAGCTGTTGTCTTTTCAATAACTTTCTGCATTCTATTATGTGGATTTTTGTTGTTGAGGCTTCAGCCTGCACAGCTTTCTAAAAAAGTTCCTAAAACTTGAAGTCTTGCATGCATTTGCAGAAGCAGTGGGTGCCGAGGAAGTGGCGGTTACAGTGCTGCCACCAATTTCAGTGACACAGCAGGAGTGGTCTTTAAGAGTGAAACTAGACTTACAAGCACTTCGTGTTCTCAGGGAATATTCCTTATTACAAAACAAAACTTCTTTCTTAGAAGGCTTAAAGCGAAGAAATAACTCCTTGCCAAGATAACGTCTGCTGCTCTTGGTTACTGGCCTCACTAGACCTTTCAGGAAAAACCTGGTTTAGGAACTGTTGGAGTTGTGCTCTTTCAAGAGAGTATTTTATAGGGAATGACTAAGCTGTGCCATAGTAAATTCTGATCTTGGCAACTTAAAACTTTTTGCTCAGATGTGGGATTCAGCATCCCTCTTGGTTTCCCCTCCCTTTTGTGTATTTGTCCTAGTTGCTTTGACACATTTTGTCATCTTAACATCTGCAGAGAGAACTAACTTAATGTCATCTGCTGGGTAAGTAAATATCTATTTCACAGCATGACAAGACACTACTTCCACTCATAAAGTTCTATAGAGATCAAGGCATTGTTTAGAAAATTGAAATATTTCTGTTTGATTTGTGCACTCCATTTACAGTTTTCACACATTTCTCCAAGGCTTAGCCTTCTTTTTTTTTTCCTGAAAAAAATGTTTAAAATCGCCTGGCAGAAGCTTTTTTTTTTTTGGTGAACTGTCTTCAATTAGGAGGCAGGAAAAAGTGGAATTCAGGTAGTGTTTACAGCCTGATTAATGCATAAGTGGCTTACTGCTTCTGTCTTTCTGTATTTGTATTGCATCTCGAGATCATGACTCTGTCAGGCTGGTATTATACAAACATGACCCCTTTCCTACTGAGAAGATGCCTAGGCACACAAATTAGAGACAGCTGAAATGTTTTCTTTTTTTCCCATTCACAGTTCCTGTATCCATCACTACCTTATTATTTTGTGACTGGGAGGGGGCTGTCTTGGCCTGGACTTGCTGTCCCTGGTCTCATGTTCTTTTTCCTATTTTCTGTGGAGTGGAATTGGAAGATATTTGTCATCAATAACATACTCATACTGATACTCTGTGGGTTTTTTCATAGTTTCAGTAACCTCATGTATTAAAAAAGAAAGCAATGAGGAGGGGTAAATGTCAGCACTGGAGCTGGTGGCCTGGAGGTTGGTAAAAGCTGGTGGTTGGGGTAGAGCTTTGGGGAAGCTTTCATGGCTCTCACCTGGGTATCCTAGTACTGATGAGTCCACTGGAAAACAAACTCAGTCTTAAAAGGGAGCAAGCAAATTTATATTAGAAAGTGTATTAACTGCATGATATTTTTCTGGGTCATTCTGAATGACATACTTTGTGAAATCCTTCTTTGATTTCGTTTTTCAGAAACATTTACTACAACCCTCCGGTATCTTCAAGTGACTTACTGCTAGTGATTTCATCTTATGCTGCATGACTTTTTAGTAATATACTGGGAATTTTATCTTTCATGGGGTTTTTTTGTTCTTCTGTTCAGACTGAAGAACTCAGAGTCTGGGCTTCCCTAGAGCTTCAGCTATATTATTCTCTTATTTTGCTGTTCCATGTCAGCTGCAAATTGTGTTTTCTCTCTTTTTCTAACAGTGGGATGAGCTGTTCTTGTCCCACCAGAAGTTTTATTAGCCTTATAGTCTGTCTAGGTATTTGATAAGCCTGGTGCAGTGCCTTCCCAAAGGATTTCCTTTGTCTCCTTTGAGTACAAGCTTTTTCAGCAATTAGAGAGAGTGTTTTCCCATTGGTTTCTGTTTGTTTAGGCTGATGGGTGCTTCCCTACTGTTTGACTGGCACGCTGTGATGTCGGCTTAGTCACTTTTCTCCAGACTGATTATCTATTTTCTTGTCATATCCTTCCAGAGTTCCAACTATTTTCTAAATATTAGTCTTGAAGTTTTTCCAGTCTTCCTATTAGCTTGCTCACAGGCACACAAAGTGATTTTTCCCAAAGGCATACCGAATTTTAAGTTCGCTAGGCATATACGTGCATTTATTATAAAAGCCTCATCAAAGATGATTCTATTGTTGTGACAGGGTGACTTCAGGAGTCTCACAGCTCTGCAGCTGTGATTGGCCAAGAAATGGGCACTGAGACAGACCAATAACTATCTTATGTGTGCCTGAGACAGGCTTAAATGCTGGGGTTTTTTTGAAGTGACACTTAGGCAGCCTCACTAAGACCCTTATGACAACTGACCTTAAAGGATAACAGCAGTGCACAAAAACACAGTGTTAGAGACCCACCTGGACACTAATTCATCGTGTTCCCCACCCCAAGAAAGAACAGTTTGCTACAGTTCTATGTAGCAAACCCAGAAATCATAAGCAAGAAAACAAAAACTTCATCAGCACTGAAAAGTAAAGTCCTATTCTTAAAGCATTTATATGCCTGTGTTTTCCATCAACATGCTTCAGGGAGCAAGGTTTGGGAAGCTGAAACACAGGCTTGTATGCGTGCAAGCTGATATGTTGCTCCTTTGAAATCCATAGAATCGTATCTCTGGAATACACAGTGTATAAGGTATGGTGTGCATTGACCTATGGCTCAGAATTTCTGGACTGAATCTTTCCTCATTGTCATCCAGGTTCTGCCATGCATCATCACAAGCCAGTCCTTACTTTGTGCACCTCGACATGGAAGAGAACAGACTAAGTCACAGGAAGAAGTTATGCAGTGTGTCTGAACTGAAGCCTTCATCAGCCTGGGCATGTCACTGTCTGCAAGGCCGATGCAAGTCACCTCTAGTGAGCTGGATGTGCTGTTTGTTCCGTGAGACCACCTGTTACACACTCAGTGTTGTACTTTTGAGTCAGAGCAAAGGTCTGCATGTGGAAGATCAGTTTGCAGGACAGGGAGCATCTGTAAAGGCTTCCTCATCTGGGATTTTTTCTTAACAAGCGAATGAATGCAGTTCCTTTGATCAGTTTATTTCTTCGTGTTCTTATAAACCTCCCACCTCCATGTTTAAACATCTCACTTAAATTTTTCTGCACAAAACTCCTAGAAGACAAGGTTGTAGTTGAAACTCGGAGAGCTGAAATTGCTTTAACCAGCTTCCATGAGTCATTTGTGAGAGGACAGGAATAGAATTTCGGATTTTAGAGACTTGACACCAGCACCGTTTCCACTCCAGTGCTCCAGTCACTTGGGAGGACTTTCCCTCTGGAAATTTGCATTATCTGTCTTTTAGGAGCTTCCTTCTTTTAGTGCAATCTCATAGTCCTCCTTTTAGAAATGTCTTTTGAACCAGTGTTTTTTTAATGAACTGGTAAGTTTAATTCCCTTTTATAATAAAGAAACATAATGGTAGCAGACTCACAGAATGATTGAGTTTGGAAGGGACCTCTTCAAGTCATCTTACCCAATCCCCCTGCTCAAGTAAGGCCATCTAGAGCCAATTCTGGTCCATAGCCAGATGACTTTTTAATATCTTTGAGGATGGAACTCCTTGGACAACCTGTGTCAGTGCTTGGTCATCTTCACAGTGAAAAATTGTTTACTAATGTGCAAAGGGAACCTCTTGTGTTTCAGTTTGTGTTCATCACTTCTTGTCCTATAATTGTGCACCTGTGAAAGGAGCCTGGCTCTGTTGTCTTTGGACTTTCCCTTTGGGTATTTATATGCTTTAAGATGCTTCTGAGCTTTTCCTTCTCTAGGTTGGACAGTCATAACTTCTCAGCCTTTTCTCATGGTAGAGATTCTTCAGTCCCTTCATTATCTTCAAGCCTTTCACTGGACTTTCTCCAGCAGGTCTCGCTTGTGTTGGGGACCCATAACAGGACCCAGCACTGCAACTGCCTCAGCAATGCTGAGTAGAAGGGAAGGATCCAGTCTGCTGGAAACACTTCTAATTCAGCCCAGGATACCATTAGCCTTTGTTGAGGCAAAGGCAATTACGTTGTCCTGGTTTTAAGAAAGGTTTTAGGGTTGTGTCTTCCCTCCTGAAGGCTCTTTGTAGGTCTCTGTTCTTAAATAAAAGAAGTGAGCCTCTTTAGACAGAAACATTTTCCTCAAAAATTTAGTCAGTACGTTTAAAAGAGTATTATAACAGTAATAAAACCTTTAGGGGAAAGTCTGACAGAAGATACTTTCACTCTGTTTCTTAGTTTTTTACTTCTCTGGTTTTAATGAAGCCTTAATTTCAAAAGTTCTGCAGGCTCCACAGCGTCTCAATTTTCAGTAGAAAAAGGCATTAGAAAAGTGCTTTTAAGGAATCTGTTTAAAAAGAAAATAAACATAATATCTTTTTATTTTGCTGAGCAACCAGAAATGTCATGTAGTTGCAGACTGCCAATGACACTCCCTCTATGGAGCCTATGTAATGGTTTTTGACTTCTCCTTTGCTTTAGCCTATTTGGATTTCAATTTTTCCATTGCATAGCATTGTTTCAACAAAAATAACATGCAGTTTATTAGGGGAATCGTCTTTATCTTTTGTGTGGCTCTGAAGGAGATGACAGAATGAGTTTCACTGCCAGTCCCTCAACAGAAGCTAGAGGTAATATCATCCTCTCGGTTGTATGAAGTGGTGTACAGAGGTCTCCGGAAAGACGTCTAGATTGTATTGCTGTAGGGTATGATAGATATGTTAAAAATGTATATAGGAACTCCTGTTAGATCATGTATCTCTGAGTGGGCTCTGCCAGAAGGGAAATGATATGGCTGCTTTATTTCAGTGTATGTTTATATAGTTGGGGGAATGCCAAGCAACCCTGACTCCAGAAAATCTAATGAAAGGCTGAAATCAGCAGGGCATTGTTGAACTCCTTGCAGTTAAAAAGGGTTTCACTTGTGTTTTGCGTGGAAATTTGGTCATTACATCTTTTAGGTAGAGTCTGCACGTGTGTGCATCCCTGGAGCAACATGAGTTTATGTGGACACACCTCTACTGAGCACCCTAACTGGACCATAGGAAGCAGAAGACCTGTATCCTATTTTCACCTCTGTTTCTAATTTGTTTCTTAATTTTGAGTTACACAATTACATCTCCGGAGCTTGGCTTGTTTGTCTGTCTGATATATGACAGTACCTTTATAAATCTTGCTCCACAAAAGGGGGTGTTTGCAAAGGGATGTTATTGCCTAGTGTGTGAAAGAGAGAAATTTAGTGGCTCTAAGTAATTGACTGATTTCTCTTCAAAGGTTTCATATGGGAGCTACTTATACTACTAATGTTGAGTAGGAGCTTCACATTATATGGAGGCTTAGTATGACCTTTTTCTATATTTCTTTCCTTCAATTTTATTCTGTTGTTAAAATCTTGATAGGCTAACAATACACTGTCCAGATTTTTATAATTAATAGCTGTGATGTACAACCATGGAATGCTCCGTTTAAAGAAAAACAAAAAGGAGACAACGGACTCTAAATCTCTTATGATGCATTATTTTCTACATATGTTTTAAACAAAATCACTAGATATGCTTTCTGTTCCTTTTGCATTGGGATTTCCATCCTGGTTTTAAATATTCACCTTGAGCTAACAATTGCACCTAGCTGTAATATATTTTTAATAAAAATGTAAAAAATTTTTATAAAGGTGCAAGAATAAAATAGCAGAGGGTAATGGGACTATATAAATGCAATGTGCTTTCCACATAGTTGGTAGGAATTGCCACTTTTAATTATAAATATGCATCTTGAAAACTCTAGTTGGTTTGAAATAATTTAGTGTTGCAAAATCCGTCATGAAGCGCCTTGACCTGAAAGTTTGCCAATTTAGAGAATGGAAAAACAGACCTAGAAAACATAAGGGTATTGAAATGTTTTAGAATATAGTAAATAAATTGTGTTGAACTCACTAGGGCAGATTCACAAACACATTAAGTCTATTCGTACAGCTTTGACTGGATGCTTATACGCAGGACAGGACTGAAACATCTTTCTGGGAGCAAATTTCAGTGATTTATTAAATTGGTTCTCATTCAGTGAGAGTGGTGAAAATTTTTATGTATTCAAATCTAGGCATTGTAAGGAGAACTTTCATGCTCTGACATTTGCAGTAGTCACAATGTATGCCTGTAATATGAAAAAAAGAGCTTACCTTGTACAACAAGGGCTTCAGAATCTCCTTTGCATAGATTTTAAAGATTTGTTTTGTATTAGACATTGACTGTGCTTTAATAAAAATCATAGCCAGTAGTCATGGATATCATCACTGTATGCTTGCTTATTAAAAAAGTATCCCCACATGGTACATAATGCGGAACAAAACTAGAGCTGTCTAAAAGCTGACTCAGTTCAAGGCTCACAATCTGAGTGCTCTTGGGCATGAAGATTTGTATTTCCTCACAGGTGGAAGATTCTCATTTTTCAAACTTAATTTCCCATTAAATTTCAATTTCTAACAGGATCAGGAAGGAATGATGCAGTTGCCTGGACACTTTTCAGAGGAAAACTCTCGCTTCCTCTCACTTCAGGAGAGGAAGTGTCTGTTCAGTTTCTAGAACTTCCTGTTATATGCTGTAGAAGGTAAATTTATACCTTTAAGGTATATGGGTTAATGTCAGACTCAAGTAGGGCAGAATTTGAAAGGTTGATAATTACTGATAGTAGTAGTCCTATCTTATCAGCCCCTAAGGATTGACTTCGTTCTTTCCATAAATCCTCTTGGGTCTAATCTTCTCCGTTTTCAGTCCAGCCCGTGTAATATTGACGATGTGAGTCTGTTTATCTATTGACAGCATGGGAAAATTTCCTTATTGCCAAATGGACTTAGGAAAAATTGAAAATGAGAATTTCTTAGCTCCAGGAATACTTCTGATTCCAGTTTCTAATCAGGACTTGGGTTTAAATGGTGTTTGCAAGTTTCTTGCATTCATACTTGCATGTATATTGTTAGGGATAGCCTGAATCATAACGTGGCTTCCAGCCCCCAAATTCTCTCTCATGTTTTTGTCCCTTTAGTGTTTTTGGTAAACCCATTCATTTGCCCTTCTTCCATTTCTCAAGTACATAAGTAGTTTTATGAAGGTTTCATGTTCCAATATGGCAGCTCTGGAGCACTTAGAATTTGTGCCATCTCTATTTTTAACTAATCTCTTTAATACTCTTGCCTTCATTTCAGCATGTGCTCTCAAGACTTGGAAGAACACAGTGCTTGGTACTGCCTTTGAAATATACAGGGTAAAAGATGTGCAACTGATCTGTTATAGCTTGGATACTATTTTTCTCATATTGAGGAGTAAAAAATGCCTGTTCCAATGCATTTGCCCATAACAAAGTTTGACAATGTACACAGGAAAGGGACAGTATAAAATTTGTGTGATTTAGTTACCTTTCTCCAGCCTCCTCATTTATAATTTACCTTCAATTTTTAAATATTTCATTTCGTCTTGATAATAAGTTTAAAATTAATCTTGACATGAAATGCATAACCTGTATTATTAATATCCCATTATTTTATGGTTATACAAGAGCAGATTTGAATTGTCACTTTAAATCAGACAATAAGTCAGAGAAAAAACCCTAATAGACTGCTAGATCTGTATCTTCACTGAATTAGATAGCAATTTGGCAGTCTCTTCTGCTAAATGTAGTGAAATAGCTAGTTAGTGCGATATGCCCAGGCAAATATGTTGTGTTACATTGATGGAGACAATTCCCTGTGGCAATTGCACTGGCAGTTGAGCTGATTCTTCTTGATACAGCGATTCAGCATGCTCTTAATGTTGAGGAAGGAAAATGTGTTTTAGAGCCTCTTAATGTGAATTCTAGGAATTGGGTTGAATATCACTTGTGTCACCTAAGATAGCTTTCCCATATTCTTATGATATTTGTTCTTTGTAGCCCATTAAAATGCCATTACTGTGGAAGGTATCTAGTTGAAAATTTTATTTAAATTGTATGTTATTGGTGAAAATGCTTAATGTTCAAAAAGAGCTCCCTGTACTTGACAGGGAATAGACCCTATACTTTACAAGTACACCTAAGCTCCATCATCTAGCACCAGTGTCTTTGACAATCAAATAGTTTTTTCAGAGGTCTCACCATCACCATGTCTGTACATCCAGTAAGTAACCACAATATATGTGCTGAGAAACCGAGCATGCTCACTGCGAAGAAAGTGCTTGATTTAGATCTCTACTTGGATGGTGTCTTCCAAGGAGAAAATGTGGTGTTTGTAAAAATCCATATTATGAATGATGTGATGGTGTTTTTACTACCTTAACGTAGATGTAAAGGTTTAGCCTGACTTGTCTTTGTGGCTTACTGAAGAGAAATGTAATTTTTAGATGGTCAAATGTGCTTGGACTGGAAATGGTTAAGAACCGTTTTCCCATAAATGAGCATTTATTAAGGAATGTAAACATTTTTTTTGCTTAGGTTAAGTAAATTTACATACAACAATATTTCTTCAGATACTATTAAATTAAACAAAACAAAATAAATGGAAACTGCCATTGCTGACTTTCTGTATTCTACTCAAAAGAGGCTGTCTTTAGTAGGGCATTAGCTCTTTTTATCCTCTTTTAATTACTGTCTGTGTATGTCAAAAATCCCCTCTTGGTACTGAAAAGTGAGGATGTAAGGTGAAGGTGAAGGTGTTCTGTGTAAATAAAGTCACATTTTTCTGACTCTTCCTGGGTTTTTTATTGACCTAGAGAAAAATGCATGTATTGTCTATGTTCCTATACTTCAGCTGCTGTTCAAAATGTGTTCAATGCATATTTTAAATTGTATTTCAGAAAAGAAGTATGGTTCTTCCAATAACGTTGGAAAAGGTCAAGGTGATGGTAAACACCAAATCCCTTAAGAATAAGCATAATAAAAGACTTGTCTTTCTCCTGGGAATAAAGCAGCAGTTTTTATCTTGGAACTTGAATTTTACTGAAACCAAAGTTTGTATTTCAAGAATTACTAATATTGGAAAGGAGATGATAAACCAATACTTAAAGCAATCATATGTGACGTGCAGAAAGATCTTACAGATAAATACACTGAAGGAACAATTTAATGTTGTGTTTCTCTTGTTTCTTTTACTCCTTGTGCTTTCACTGAATACTACCTCACATCTCCCAAACACAATTATCATTTCAGACCTGCTGTCAAATTAAGAGAACAGCGAGGCAGGAAACAAGTATCATTGAAATGCTGCCTGTTTAAAGGGGAAACAGAAGTAACTAGATGCTTGTGCTTTAGTCTCCTCTTAAGCTGTCGGCTTTGAACTTAAAGATTTTTTACTTACTTGTAGGGTAAGTGCATACTTTCAACCTCTTCAGACATCCTTGACTTCATTTACAGTGAAAATACTAAGCTATACTGATATCCAGTGAAAAACACTCAGAACTTGCATTTCTTAATTTTTTTGTGTTAAGGATCATAGTGTCCCCATTTCAACTGTCATTGAAAGTGTGCTTAGAAGACTCTTCTCTCAGCAAAAGACACTTTTTGTCAATCTTTCTCTGGCACAACATAATTTCATTTGTGTTTTCTGCAAAAGAGACATCTCTGTGCCTTGCTTCATGGTAGCAGTCATACATAAAGCCACCACTTGGATTTTTCAACAAAAAATGCACTTTTTTCCCCTGTGGTGACATTGAGACAGATACCATTTCACTCTTGAGGACTTTTCTGTCCCACGCTAGTGAGATTCTTCTGAAAGCTATATTGAAAACGAAAGGGATACAAGGAAAAAGGAACAAGTCCCTGCTCATGCATTCATTGCATTCATTTAACTTTAGTTTAAACACGGGACCTTGTTATCTCCTTAGAGGTTATGTCTCTGTTCCTTCCACAGATTAGGCAGGATTATAAGAGAACTCATTTGCAGCTGCTTTAATGCCAGAAAGCACTCTGAAAATATGCCTCTTTTTTTTCTTTCGGTGAAAATTTCTGTTTTCGTCAAGTGTTTTTACACTGGGGACCTTCCTAAATTTTTGTCCAGGCTCTGCATCCACCTTTGAAATGTCACTGTTCTCACTGTTCTGTGGCCCTGAGGAATAGAGGGAAGTACAGCCACAGAAGTTAGCAGGAGCATCAGCACCTGCGGATGAGTGTAGGGAGGCCCATTCAGGTAGAGACCCCTGACAAGAAAACCACTGTGTGTCCTTTAGGTTGATAGGATTACTTGAACTGCTGAAAAGAGACAAAGTGAATTTTAATCTGGCTAGGGCCTTGTGGTGAATGAACTCCACTGCTCCCTCCAAAATACTGGTTCATCTGATGCTAAAGGAAGGGTTTGGGGAAGTTCTATGACCAGGGTGATATGGAGTCACAGGATATCCAAATTAATTTCTATAAGACACTCTACTGAGTCTATGTCTTTAATGTATCTGTGGACCTGGAAAATGACACTTCTCTGTAGGCATCTTTTTCCCCAAGCAGGCATTTAAGAGTGTTTCCATAAATGTAAAAAATAATGAAATCTATTTTCTTTTGATTTTGTTATTTTTCTCTTTGATTTTGCTGTCTAAGATAACGTAAACTTTCCCTTAATGGGAGGATTTATGAGGCATTGCCTTCTCACATGGGCATTTCCAGGGTTTCTCTCTTTTTCATGAAGTTTTTAGGACCTGACCAGTCTTTCTGATCTCAGTCTTTCAAATTCAGTTCAAATCCATCAGTGGACTCAATATTTACTGAGTTACAAATGGTGGGCACAAACGAGAAGCACTATCACATTGAGGAAACAGACAAAAGTCTAATAGGATATCTTGTAAAAGGGGAATATTTTTAAAGTTTCATGGTGCTGAATATTTGGCTGGGGAGAGGAGGAGATCTGCAAACCCTCTGACAAGTTGAATATAACATTTTTATATGCCAGAGTCAGCATTCTTAAGTGAATTCAGTGCCTTATAGGGAATCTGTCTGATGTGTTCCTTTCCTGTGAAATGGCACTTATAAAAGTCACTGTTTTGCTTCTGGTGTTTCCCTGGCTATTGAGTTAATTTAGTTTATTTAGCCATTATTTATAATGTGTTAGAGGATAAGTAAATTACCTATTGACTGCTTTCATTTTAGCTGATCACAAAAATCATGCCTAATCTTGGGATTTTGTAAACATTTTGTACTTTTTTGGTAGGATCTGCATATAAAGGCCAAATAAGGTTTTTTTCTGAGTTGCTTTATAGAGTATGTATTTTAAGTGTTTAGACATTTTTCCAAATGCAATGGAAATAAAGTACTTATATATTTTTGCAATGTTGTTTTTTGTTATCCTACAAGTGTAATTGTAATCAGTAATAATCTGACAATTCTGATCACCCTCAGCCTTTTTTGAACTGCAGGTATAAGAAATATAAACAAATGTGCCTTAACAGCAGAGGAGGTTTTCATAAGCCTGTCTGCAAATAATTTGTCAATGTAGTAGAAAATCAAATTTAATCTATGTGTAATAAATTGAGCTGACATCCCCCAAACAAAGCTTATTACTCAAGAGTGGCAAAGCGCTGGCTGTAGTAGCGACCTCCACTCTGACTCACTCCTAAAGTGGCTCAGTGCCAATTGCCAATTTTCATTTGCAAAGAGCCCTCAGAACCTCTTTCCTTTCTTGGAATCACCACTGTTTTGACCTGACACTGAGTCTTGTTTCCTTCTCTGTCTTGGCATAGTTAAAGTTTCTCTGTCTTCATGCACTACAGGAACGGCTTGTATGCAAAGTTAGTGTAGCTATGGGGTTTTCTTCCTATTATCTCTTCTTCTCCTCACAAACCTCCTTTAAGATCCAAAGACAAATGCCTAGTTGCTCCAGGGCCATGCTACATTGCAGCCTTGTCTTCAGATGTACAGTGCCAGAGACTCACTGCTCTTTCAGCTAGTGTTGGATAGGGCCAAACATGAATGAAAATCTAAAACTTTCTTTGTTATGCATCCAAACTGTAAAAAGCCGTTATATAGAGCTGCTTCTGCCATGAGCATATTAGCTAAAAGGTTGCCTTGGGGCTCAGCTACAGGACTAGAAACGTTTTTTCCTCACTGTATTTTTATGACATGTAGGGGTTTTTTGTGCAGAAAAGTTCTTTAAGGCCAGTGTTTTCAAAGACTGATGTATTTGCCTGCTATTTGGCTGTCCATCATAGATTAGCAGCACTCTCAAATTCTGAAAAAATTCAGTCCCAATTAAATGCAAATTACAACACCAAAAATTTTAGCCATTATTGAAATGAAGGATTTTAACTTTCTGGGGCTCAAAGTCCAGATTCCAAACTGTTTAATGTGACTAGGAATGCATCTGTATGTCAAGTGACTGTGAGACTTCATTGATTAATTTTGTAATAGTTTTGGAAATGCCCATGACATTGCCAACTTGTGGGAATATAGCAAAGCCTTTTGGGAAATCACCTCAATTTTCAAAAAGACTATGTCCTTCAGCCACTGTGGTTTTTAGTCATGACAGTCCCAGCTGATCTTAAATGTCTTTTTAGCAAAAAAACATATAATGATACAAGCTGGAAAATGTCTTCCAGACTAGGAGGCAAACATAATTGTAAAAAGTCACTCATTCATGCTTCTTTTTTGATCCAGCTGGAATTTGGGAAAAACCTTCTGCATGATATTTCTGGTGGGCAGAACTGACCTGGAATGACATGACATTGCATAATGGAACTTCTAATAGCTATGGTGAGTAATATGGTCAATTTTAACTCCTCTTATAATTCTAGACTTCCTCAGGATGGCATATATTTTTCTTAAAGATCCTTGTTCATAAGTAGTATTTACTTCTAAGTGCTATTTTTTATTCAACAGCCTGAATAACAGCCAAATTAAAAGTAGTATTTGGAATAATAGCCAGACTCCTCAGTCATCAGCAAACTGTTATTTTCATTCTCTGAATGAATTAGCATAGCTTTTTAATAAATTTTTTCTTTCACTTCCAGAGTACTCACAGATGAAATCCCCACTCACCTCTGCCCTTTGATGTGTTACTTTTCTGACCTTGAGGGCTCTGGTGAGGAATTTTGGGAATAAGGTCTTCCTGTGATGAATTGTCTCATACACTATGTAAAATAATATGAGGTAGGTGAGATTTATAGATTATAAAGCTTTTATTAGCAAAGTAACTTTCTTTTCTGCAAAGTACTTCCATGCCTTGTGTGGGTGGCTCGTTGTTTTCCACTCTGTGGGATTTTGGAAAGGCTACCCACTTGAAACATGAAGCACTGTCATATACCAAACCAACTGTGCTATATAATTTACTGTTATATGATTAACTGCTTTTTTTTTTGCAAAAATACTTATTTTTAGCAGTTTTACTGGCATGCATAAAAAGAAAAATATGCTCTTCTATATCTCTGATATATCTCATGATTGAAACACTGACAACTGGTCTTTTTCTTTGATAAATGCATTTGGAATCTATTAAACCAGGTTTTAAGTTTTATAGTGCTCATATGTACATTTTAACTGAAGTCAAAGCAATCTAAACAAAATACCAGAAGAAAAACTTCTTACTTTTCCCTCTCCCCCTTCCCCTTCTCCTTTCCCCTTCATAATACAGTGACTTTGTCTTCAGATGGTTGCATTTTCAGGAGCACTCCTGAAATGATTTTTTGAAATAGTGTGCTCTGTAAATACTGCACTTGTCATCACAAGCCCTTGCTTCTGAGAAAGCTCATGCAAAAAAAGCAGAGACTCATAGAAATCCTACAGAGAGAAAATTCAAAAGGGGCTGGGTACAATCATTGTCCCCATTGTGCAATCGCTGGTAATATGAATTCAAGTTAAAATTCAAATGAACACTTGCAGAAATGTTCACCAATCTCACACATTTTATATAAATATGAGATACATGTTATTTATATACATGATGTAAATAGCATCATTTTCTTAGCTCTTTTAAAATGACTTGAAGAAATGAAGTAATCGCTTCAGCTGATGAGGCTTTGCAACATGTAATTTTCTATGGGTCCCATCGTTTCTGAATGTGTTCAGATTATGTTTGATGTATTATTGAAAACGTGACTCCTTCATCTGAAATTCTTCTAAACTCTCAAACAATAAGAAGAATCACAACAAAGAAAAGAGTGTGGAAAAGGAATGAGAATGTCTGTCAAAAAATCTGGAATAGCCATTTAATAAACACCCTGGTAAAGGAATATTTGGATAGGCTGAAGATATCCTTTCTTTATTATACCTTTGCCTCCCTATGTTTTGACTGTTTCGCTTTTTGTCTTCTGCAGTGTATTCCCAGAGACTTATAGGTATTTTTATATGTATATTACTGTTAAACTACTGAAGGAGTTCATCTGTATGGAGAGAGTTATAGCAGCTGGGTTTTTTTCTGGCCGCACAGCAGTGAGGTATCCACAGTGCAGATATTCTCTTGATACTCTCTACCGCATCAGTGAATGCTGGGGCAAAGGGAAGACTTGCACAGGGAGAACTGAGCCTCTGCTGCTTTTTTGTCTACAGGTGATTCAGAACAAAAGACTAGCCTGGGTCCCTCCAAGTGATCTCCACAGGGGTCAGTTTTGTTTCACCGAAAGTGTGTGTTAACCTAATGGTGATGAATGCGTCCCTTTATCACCTCTTATCACCTTATTGAACTGGGTCAGCAATATTAAGTCACTCCTTTGATAACAGAATTAGGACAGTTGTAGAGGCTGAACTGGGATTTATATGGCTAAACAAGATATGGTTTGTCTCTCAATCTCTGTTTTAGGATTGACTGGATTTTTGGCCGGGGAATTCCTTGTAGGGTGTAAAGATGGGTACTTAGCTCACTGGAGTTGGTGACAAAGCTTGCAAAAAGCATCCCTGATCACAGGAGCAGCAGAATTTCACCTGGCAGAGTGAAAGTTACTTGCAATTATTTTACACTTCCTTGTTTCTGCTTGTCTGTTTTGTCACTATTATTCCTAACAGATATGAAGTTCCATCTCTTCCTCTATGATGTAATGTAACAAATTGCGAAGCTAGCAGATTTCACACTGCTGTCCTAACTTATTGTATGCTGCTGTCATAGGCAATAGTAGTAAAACCTTAAAAGTAGTATTTGAAAAAGAGCACAAATGAAGGCTCAGAAATAGTTTATTAAAAGAGCACTTGAGAAAGAGTGATTTCCCTACCAACATCTCCTCACTGACAGACCCGTATTGGCCCAGTAATTTGTGGCAGGAGTGCAGCTCTGTGAATGATTGTAACTCTTATTTTTTTCTTTACAATTTGAATTTGCCTGAGGAACCAAACCAAGTATTTTAAGGGGTAACACCAAAGGAAAATTCTTATTTATTTTTCTTTTCCACAAAACTGAAACAAAGCCCCAAATTGTATGTAGATTTCAGACTGAGTGGGATGCTTTGCTTTAACACAAAATCAAATACTGCATTTAATTTTCATTTGTGTTTAACTGTTTTAAAATAAATTAAATGTCAAAGCAAAACACAACAAGAAAATAGTGTAGCATTAAAATTCCTAACAATCTGCTTGTTGCTAGTCACAAAGAAAATGATAAATTCCATTCAAAGTCTCAAATACTTCTTCTTGAGGTTACGTTTTCAAACAAATGAGACAGAGAGGAAATTCTTTTGCATTCTGCATGTGCTGAGGCAAAACTCTTGCATTGCAAAGTGCATTCTCCTTAGTGGCCTTATTTTCTTTCCCTTCTTGGTCTCTGTTTTGTTTCACTCCTCTGCAGGATCCTGTCTGGAAAACCACAGTGTACGTTTGTAATACATAGAATCTAGTTAAGTTGAACCACAGAAAAATTAATGAAGGTAATAATAAATTTCATGACTCTACCATGCTGTGTTTTCCTCCTTGTATAAAACGCTAATATTATTTTATACTGTACAAAGTATTAGCGTTCATCCCAGGTTATAATCAGCTTTAAGCAAAGTGATCTTCACTTTGTGGGGGAAAAAAATCCAACAAGAATTAGTTCACTGACTTGCAACCAGATATTCCAATTGATTTTACATATTTCTTGCCCTTTCTTCTCTAGCATAAATTTTGTATGCAATCATATTGTACTTCTATGTTCAAGAAGGACTTTGAGATCTTCAGCTTTGTGACCTCTTGCCTTTAGTCCGCTTATATTGAGTGTGGTCATTTTGTTATGACTGAAGTGAAACAACTGTCCATCGTCCCAACAGCACGGTTCAACTACATGTGTGTTTACAGAAAGTATCACATCAGAAGTTTCATTTTGTCACATTATTCCATTGATCTGGAAATACTGATGACGCAGTGAGACCACAGCTATGCTAAATGAATACATTGATGGTCTCTGGCATTTGTGAGTAGTCTACCATTAAATTCTAAGCTTATTCTGTCTGTACTTCTGTGCCTCTATTATTTCTTTTCCACCTTATTTCTCCCACTGGGACATGGTAATAAATGAAAAAGGAACATGGTTCTGAAAAATCCTCAGATCTCCCTTTCTTAAAAGGCCACAGAGGCTGCTTATATAATTCCAATTTTTCTTTGTTCCTATGAGCAAACCCCTTACTTTTGTGTTCTTGTTGATCACAATCAGTAACAAATGGAGCCTCTCTAGGGAATATTTAATTTGATCTAAGTATATCCTATACCTACTAATATGACTGTATTTACAGGGTTCTAAACGGGACAGAAGATGGAACACCTGTAGAAGTCACTGGATATAACAAAAAGACAATATATAAATATATAATGTGTATGGTAGGACGAAATATATTGCAATCAAACAGGATGCTCTGTCAACACTGAATTCAATACCTACTAGGCAACTGGATGCCTATTTTTAGAAAATGCTTTCTTTAGGCCCAAATAACACATGCTTTCATGTTGACATTGGCAATCTATAAAAAATCCATCAAAATGTGAATTTACATCAGTTTCTAGAAGCTCTTTCTTTAGACTAAGCCCATCTCAAGAAATTCACAAGAACAGACATGTTAGTTCAGAAGGTCTTACCTGTTTTTTCAACTCTTTAATAATTAAAATAAATATTCCTGTGGAATCAAGCAGTGAGCAGCAGAAATAACTGCTAGAAAGTGAAATGGTTGGACTACATATGGTATCCCTTCCGTATTCTATTTTATTCTCCTAATCCTGCACATGTAGTAGAGTGGATTTTTACAGAGAGAAAAGGCAGTCAGGGTAAATGGGCTTTCTAAAGAGGATTTGGCACCACTCTGGGACTTAGATGAAGGTCAAATGTTCAGAAGAGGCCAGCGTTAAGCAGCTCCAACCATGACACTTGGGCACAGATTTCTCAAAGAAGTCAGCATCTTGTATGCAGAGCTTGTTCTGATAATCTTATTTGTTTTGGTGGCAAAGCTGAAGCTAAGCCCTTCTGAAAATCTGACTGCTGTAGCCAATTATGTTGACAGAAGCCCGGTTGATGCATATTGAATTGTGATTTGGAATGGTCAGAGAAATGGAAATTTTGTGTAAGTTTCATAGATTTTGAAACGTATAGTTTCAGAGAAAACTGAGCAGAACTAAGAGGTCACTGCAAGCTTCTTGTGTAGCCTTCTGGAAATCAGCCCCATGATGTTTAGTCAGTGCATTCTTTTCTTCCAATGGCAGGAAGAAACATGAACAACATTTCACTGTTGGGTATAATTGCATTCTTCTGAAGAATCATTATATAATTTGATATACAAATAGTAGATGTTTAAAGTCATGAGTGAGATCCATCCCTTCTAATGTTGTGGGTATTTTACTATTAATCTCTGTAGAAGCAGTTTTGATGCTAATTTTACAGGCAAAATAATTCATTTAAAACAATGGAATACAAGTTTAACTGCTTCACCCAAACACAGCAAAAGTTATTCCTCTGCCTTTCCAAGAAATAACAATTTCTGAAAGAAGTTAAGGATATTACTACTTTAAAAGATATTCTTGTGGTTTCTCCGATCATACTTTCATCTATATATCTTTGTGAGGAAGGCAGATATGTATGTGACCATGGCTAGTTTTTCAACTCTCTTCTTTAAACCAAAATATTACAATATGTTATGGTGTACGTGTATGTACTTGGTTACAGTAATTTAAAGAGCTTGAGATAAAATCAATTCTTCTCTGAATTCATTGAAGAAACACATGAGAGACATTCAATAATGAATCTTAAATCTAGATTCTAACAAGCTTTTAAACCTGACTGTCAGGCACTAATGGGATTTTTTTTCAGAGTTATAAACATTTGGTGGTTAGAAACATTTTCTAATATCAGTGTTTACAAGACCAAGGTTTTAGAAAAAAAAAATATTTTCAACAACTTTAAAGCAATGTTGAAATAAAACCATGTGAAAATATAAAGACCTCTGCACACACTCACATTCCAGAAATGTTCTTTAAAAGACCTGCTGCTCATGTTACTCTTTTCATCTGTTTTCTTTTCTTTGCAGCCAAGTAGAATGTTTATTGGAAAGTTCGAGAGTGGAATAAAGACATGGGTGGAAAAGTCAACAGCACCGTATAGGTAATATTATTGTCCACAGCAATGACATTAAAGAGAGAAATAATATACCTGTTACTTGTTTCCTCTCCTACACCTTATTTCTTTCTACTATGATATTTCTGCATAAACCACAAGTTCCAGCGTATGCTTCTTAATATCATCTGGATATGCATATTCATTGGAGGCAGGTTCGAGGGGATATAAAAAGCATAAAAAGGTCCAAAGTTTTCTGGTTAACCAGAAATAGAGATTATACTATCTAGGTTTTATCTGAAGTTTGGGCCCTTTTTTTGCCTTTTTTTTTTCTTTTCTTTTTCATCCTATATTACTATTTTATTTCATAGTGTAAGATAAGTTTTTAATTACAGACTCAATTAAACTCCTATCTATACCATGTAAGTGGTGTGTTGATTACTAGATAGCATGTGCTTCCACTGTGACCTATTTTCATGCAGCAAAGGCACTGGTTTGATATTCATTTCTAGGTGCAATGTGAAAACAGCAGCAATTTCAAACCTTGAGTAGTGTGTGTTCAGGGGAATTGATAAACAGTAGCATGCTCCCATTTCAGTTAGTTTGTCCTCTAGAATGTAGCAGCAACTGGTGATGTTAAATGCACCTATATCATTTGAAGAATCCTATTTAACACAGACCAAAAATGTAAGTGGTTCATTGCTCTAAAAAAAAAGTATGGCAAATTTTGCAGGCTACAGATATTTTCTCTTTCTAACTGATAAAGAGGCAGGAGTGAGTTGGTTCTTCATGTCTTTCTGGTGTCTTTCTCAGTAGTTACTTTCTCTCTTTTTCTTGCAAATTTTGGCTCGTAGCTAGCCTGCAAATATGAATTTCAATGTGTAGATGCTGACTGCGGCTTATATGTCCTTATGTTTACTGTCTGCAGCATCCAGGAAAGCTAAAAGGTGTGCTTTTAGCACAAGACATATTCTAAGTAAACAAACGGTTTTTTACCCCTTCTACTGCATTCACAGATTATCCCTCTTAATTTTCTCCTTTTTACTCTGCAAAGTAACCAGAAATGCTGATATCGGATGATTTGCCTGAACCTCAGCCAGTTATCTTAAGCTAATTATTATGGATTTTAGGCCTGTTTGCATCTTCACAGGCAATTAAACAATATTAGAGAGTAGCCATTACGAAAAGGATCAGACTCAGTCTGAATTGAGGCCCTTGTATTTTTCTTCATCATTAGAGCTACAGAAATAAAGGATCTCACATAGACACACAGCACAAATATTTTGAGAACTGAGATTTATTTTCCAGAATTCTTTTCTCAATAACAACCAAAAGGAGAAAAGTTATAAGCAGATAAGTATATTTAGATTGTGGGTTGTATCTGTTCAACTGATCATGTTTAGTGGGTTAGAAAACACCAAGAAATTAATCCTCTCTCCAAACCACCACCTTCAAAAAACAACAACTAGGGAGCAGTCTGAAAGAACAATTATTGATTTTGAGTTGCATTTATATATTCAGCAAGGTCCAGAATAAACATTAAGTAAACCAGTTCATAATATCAAGTTAATCTTTGCTTTCCATTTACAGCAACATACTTTTCACTGTTTATTTTGTAAAAGAACCCTTCTAGAATTGAAATTGAATCATTGCTTCCTTTTTTTTCCTTGCACTGAAATAATATTTTTCAGGTTGTATTTATTTCCCACTTTATAAAAAATAATCAGATACTGAAACTTGAGCAATATTCTGTAAGCTTTAATTCTGTTTTCCAGTAATATAAACTCAGATCGTACCTACCTTATTGAAATGCAGAAACCATTTAGCAAAGAACAAAGAGAATTTTTAGTATGAGTTTAGTAGGAGAAGGAAGGAAAGCAGATTAAAACATCTTTTAATGTTTTTTTGTAAAATACTTAAAAATGACCTCTCCTACAAACTCGTGAAAATAATATAAAAGATTTAGAGCATTTTAAAAAGCAAAGAAGCATGAGATGCTTTTAGAGCCAGTAAGCAAACTGTAAACATTGCTTGACCATTACATATTCTGGGTGAAGGAAGAATAAACTGAAAATGTTTAAAATGTGAAAAGCATATATATTTAAAAATCTTTTAGAAGAACTAGCAGATGGACTATGAAGAATGACATCTGGATCAAACTCCTTGCTTCTAAACATAATCCAGTCAAATACAGCTGGCTCTAACAAATTCTGATAAATATTTTAATCTCAGTAAGAAAATGAATGCAGTGATGTGCAAAATGAGCATATGAGTATCGATAAGATTTTTATGTGTTAATGGCATTCTTCTGGAGACGAGTTTGGCAGTAAAGAGCCCCGGTAAAGAGCCTGCCAGAGGTGTGCATGTGAGGCACCGAGGGCTGCTGACAAAAATCAGATACTAACATAGATTGTGGGCAGGAAGAAAATGGGCTAAATGTTGACATAAACCCCCAAATTGTCTTTATACATATTTGCTTTTGGAAATGGCCAGGACTAGCTTCTGAGAGGTAGTGCTGTTAACAGGCATGTGGGCAGACTTGAGTGGAGAGAATTGCAGCTGGAATGCAGCAGTTATGTGAAATGCAGGCCTGGAGACTGTGCTGGTGTGGACTGGGCTATTTTGGAAGAAATCACAAGACTTAGGTCTGACATGGATGGATGAGTCCAGATATTATTCATAGATCCTGTTTAAAATAGGATTGAAATGTGCAGGCTATTTTTTTTCCCCCTGTGACATATCACAAAGTGTGAAGGCAATCTGCATTTTCAGAGCAACTGAACCAAAATCCTACTTGATCTACCTCTCGCTTATGCAGATTAAGTCGAATATTGAAGTGTTTTTGCATTTAATGTTATTTCACCTTCTTCACAGTCTTTAAATAAATGTTGGGGGGTTATGTTTAAAAATATTTATAGCAGTATCATAATGGTGGTTTCTTTTCAATTCTTTGTAATATTTTTTCATTTACTTACATATAAAAAATGAGATCTTTCTCCAAGTGCTTTCTTCTACTCAGCTTTTTATTTTTTACAATGGTTTATTCAACACATTTTGACATACACATGAACAATGCTTTGTAATGTCTTGTATGAATATATTCTTATATTCTACATTATCTGAAGCCTCTCACCTTACAAATGAAATAGTAAGTAGGGATTAAATTACAGTGCAGTCATGTAGATAAAGCAAGCTTGAACTTTAATACAACAGAATCTCCAACTCTTTGAAAGCTCCAGCTATAGCTGAATACACTTTTTAGTAAAATTTTAGCATTTTTAGGCAGTTTTTCTATTCATTTTTGCTATACTTATTCAAGTAAACAAACATATATACATCTGTTCAATAAATGATATAGTGTGTAAAGCATGTAAATGAGACACATGTTTTTTTTACCATGTTCTTTACTTAAACATTCCTCTCCAAAGATAACTACTAAAATAGGTCACAGTATAAAAATAGTACAGTAAGCAAGTTAAGGACTAGATTCTGTTTGCAAACTGAGTGGTCTAAATCTACCCTAACTCCATTGATTTCAGTGGTTTAACTTAGATTAAATTGTGTTGTTACTAATGAACGTGCTTCTACAGCAGATGAGATACTAACCCCTCCAAAATCCTAACAGCAAGGGCCATGATTGAGCTGGCAAAAAGTGAGAAAGTGGAAGGAAATGCCTACCCTCTTTCATTCCGTCTGCAAATTTCACCTTGAGTGGCTGAAATTCACGGGAGGAATGTCTGGCCTTTCAAGGAGATGGATGCCCTGTCTCTCATGGAGGTGCGCAGGAGACACACTCAGCCTTCCTCTGCCAGGTAACAAAAAGTGTGCCCATCATGGAGCTGCAGCCACCCCCTGCACCATGACAGGCAGACAGACTCCAAATTCTGTTTCAGTGTATGTATTCTTTAAGTTATGTGGATGGACGAGCACTTAAGCTGGGGGTGCCCCGATTTCTGCAGCTGTATTACATAGAAGTCTGGGCATGGGCTGCAGGGAGAGGGGTTAATGAGCCCTTGGGGAAGTCAGTGAGTGCTAGAGCACTTGGGATTACTTATGCCCTGCTTTTTGATTATGTCTCAGGTGTCCCTGAGGACTAAGTCAAACAGTATATGAAATGAATATATAGAATGGATCAAATAAAAGGGCCATTGTAGGGCAACATCCTTGGACTCCACTAAGCATAATCCTGCTGGAATGCTTATTTTTTAATCAAACTCTACTTCTTCCCTAGTAGGCCAATAAAGTAATAACAAAAATGGCTTTTGATGGTTTTTTTTGTTTGCAACTAATGCCTTCTTCCAGGTTCAGTGCAAGTTTGATTGCTACTGAAGCCATTTATTATATATAAGGAGTAAAATCTAAGCCAAAGGTTTCAGTTTTAGTGATATTTGACAGCTGGAAAAACACCAAGGCTAGCAACGGCCAAGCAGAGGCAGTTCTGAATAGAAGTTTAAAACAAAAAATTAATCTTTGTCAATGAATCTTTCATAAATTATTTGATTTGGGGCTGTTGAATCAAAATATTTTTCCCATGAACTATGCCAAAATATAGTCTACTATTCAGAATTCCTTTCTCCTTAGTGAAAAAATTCCAAAAACTGGAGAAAATTCTGATTCTTAATACTTTTGACATTTAGTTGGCCTTGAAATTAGGAAAAGTGGTCCAGTACCTAATTAAGCCATTTTTTTCAAAAACCTGCCTGATTGCAGAGCCTTATGTGTGACTTCAGAGAGACCATAGGGCTTTCCCCCACCTAGGATGCGTACCACTGCAGGGTATAGTTATTAAACTTCATCCTCGTTGCACAGGTGTTCATAGTGATAATGTTTTATGCAACATCACAGAATTTAGTGCAGTTGTATTATTACAGAACAGTTAAGAATTAAGCCCGTTGCACACCTCTTACACCCTTTATGCACTGCTGGAGAATCCCTCATATAGTTTGTCATCAGCAGGAGCATTAATGCAAGTGGACAAGTTTGAATGAGTAATCAAACCTTCCTGATACTTATTCCGAAGCTCATGCGGAGGCAGTCAAAGCAGTAACAGGATGCATGTCAGACCAAGCAAAGCATTCAGGATATGTCTAAGCAGAAAAGTGAAATGATCGTTGCACAAGAAATGGCCAAATGTCTGAAAGCTTTTTATGAAAAGAAGGAGTACAGAAGTATGAAATAATTCAGATACATTTTTTCTTTTCCCCTGATAAAAATAATCTCCCTGGTGCTTGCTTTCATTTATCCTTGTATTCTACCAGTGTGTGCTTTTTACAATCTCTTTGTTGCTGTAATGCTGGTTGATTTAAATTCTCAATTTGTAGGTCTCCTTGAACATGTTTATTCAGGGGATGGGACTTGCACAAAACAATACACTTGTGTGAGGCAATCCCATCACATCAGCCTTCATTATCATTTTTAGGTTGTCTAACTGGAGTACTTGTCAGTGCTGTAGAGCCTGTGCTCTCACAAAATGGCTTCAATTGTTGTGTGCTGATCTTTGATACTACATCGGCCTCAGCTTTACCGTGGTGTCTGAATTAGACAAGCATCTGCTTGCCACAACTGCAACTTTTCTGCACTAATACAATGGGACATTTTGAGCATAGGAGCTGAGGTGTTTCTCCATATGCCATGTGGGAATTTTTTTCCCTCAATATATCTTTGGTTTTTTAAAATTTAAATACCATCATTACTATCTATTTTGAGATCTTTATGCACACGATGCAGCTTACTGCATCGCTCTTCTTCAAACAAGGATGAAGAGTGTCTCAGTTAGTTTCATATTTTCCACAGCTGGATGATGTGTCTATCCATTTCCCTCTTTGACACATTGCATGCCTTTAAATCCATCATGAGTCATTTTTCTTATGTGGAAACTAATTAACATCTTGGGAACAGATTGCTTGCATTGTCTTGATATTTTTTTTGAAGTAACCAGATGCTGTAATTACTGTGTATACAGTTCTTTTTGCCTGTAGGTTGTCGGATAGCACTCCCCATCACTTCAATTAACAACATAAAGTTCATTTAAATAGTAAAAGATGAGACAAATTTGTTTAGAAGTCTTTGAATGTAGTAGGAAGAAAGATTTGTCCTGAATGTTAAAAGCAAAACAAACTTATTTCAAATAATCCATGCAAGAATACTTAATTCCTTTCCTTTTTAGTGCTACTAATATTTATAGGAAATTCTCTTACCTTTAATTATATTCCTTTTGTTTGATTTTTACCATGTATGTACTAGTGTTTGTGTTGATTTGCTGTAAAATGGACCTAGATTTTCAGTAATTACATTCCTGGTGAAACCCGTATTTATTTGTCCATGTACTCTATCCCAGTGTCCACTTTGATTAGCTCATTCCTAGAGCTTCATTTCTTCTGATTTTTCTCAAGAAGCTGAACAAACGGGATTGCTACTAAGAAAAAAAGATAGCTCATTGTTAATTACTTTTAAGGTAACAAGAGGCAATAAGCATTTTGTGAGATCTGGTTTAAAAGGATCCTTATAAAGAAGCAAAGGGAAGAAGAGACAAAGCGTAGAAACATGAAGACATTTGTAAGGGATGAGTCAAATCAAATCACTCTCCTCCTTGCCATTATTGGTTGTTTTTTCATAGCAAATTTACTTATGAACAGTGTCAACTTGACTGTGTTTTAGTTGGTTCTGTATACGGTGTCCACTACAGTGCAACTCAGCACCTCTCACGTGAGAGGGACTTGCTCTATCAGACTTTCATCAGAGGCTTTCTGAGATCCAAACACGTTGTGTCATGTTTTAATCATCAGACTTGACTATAGCATGTTCCAAACAGCTAAGACAGATTTTGTTGTGAGAGGTTAAAGAAAGTTAAGAAAAAGAGAATTCAATGGAAAGTGTCATCAGCTGAAATGCCAGACACATTCACAATGAAAGGGCTTGAGGATAGTACTCACATATTTTTCCTATAACCATTAAGTTCTTATCAGTTACATGATGATGAATATCATAATCTTCTGTCCCAGCTTTCAGCTCAGTATGTTGTGTGTTGCACAGCTGTGACTGTTACTATAAAGTGATTTTAAAATATTATGTCTGCAAAATTTATCTTGTTTGTTGGTTTTTGTCCTACATTTTTACTAGTCATGGTGGACCACTAATAAATAAGAAGAGCAATATCTATGACCTTTAAAGTCTATGTGAAGTGTTTATTAATGTCAGGGGAGTATAATAAAAATGATGTTTCCTATAGGAAATCTTGTTTTATACCCTGCTCCCTGAAATCAGGAGGAAGTATAACATTAATGCCACACAGAAAATAAAGAAAAGTATGGAATAGCATGTGGAACCAACCTGAGGAACCATTAGAAGTCCTGGTGTTATTAACAAGACTAGGTATGTGCCAAGAAAATAGAATAAAAGAAAATACAAGACAAGACCTGTGTTTTGTTTTGTGTATCTGGTTGGTTATTTTTCTGCATTTCAGGAAGCTTTTAAATGAAGAAGCTAAAATACATATTTGTTCCTCTTATACAGTGCCTCTTTGTAGAAAACCCTGGTCTATTTTTATGAGAAGTCAGTCCCTGTGATGTGCTGGCACTGTCACTGGAATGATGAATTATGGGAAAGCGTGCAGTTCCAACAGCAGTCAACACCTTGGGGATCAGTCAACTAAAGATGAAGTTAAAGGAAGATGTTCCTTATTTTTTGAGCTTGCTGATGAGCTTGGTTAATTGCCAACACCAAAAGCTTTCAGACTGCAGTTGCCAGACCATTTTAGTGGTCTGTGGATCAAACCACTAGACCATCCAATGCCTAGGATGTCAGTTGTTAAGACAGATGACCTGGTGGTGTGAGGATTGAGGTACATGTGGACAAAACAACCTTCTTACTGTTGTGTGTGAGAAAAAGAAGTGAGGCAGGGCAGTCATGCAGTAGGAAATAATAATCGAGTACAGAGCAGCCTGCAGTAGCAGCTGGAACAAAGAACCAACAGGGAAATATGAGAGAGGACCAGAAACCATGTCTCAAGGTGGTGGAGATGGGAAACAAGTCCAGAATAGGTGCAGGTTTTTCAGGCAAAGGAATAAATCCAGTTAAGACAGGAATGATGAAAGGAGATGGACACAAAAAACATAAATGGTTGAAGTGAACTGCGTTGCCAAGGTGCTTGATAAGGTGGGAATTACAGAGAAAAGGACTTTCTTCCCAGGTACAGTCTCTTTTGTTGCTTACTCATGCTGAGTCATCACCTAGCTTATTTTACCTACTAAACTGACACAGCCTTGACAGTAACTGAAAGGCTGAATGGTTTTAATTTGACAATATCTTGTGATATCAGTAAGCAGAAACACAACTCACTCTACAGAGAATTTTTATGAGGTTCAGTTTCATTAAAGTTTTTTTTTTTTTTCCTGAAAGAGGCAGGAGCTTTATATGCAGGACATGCCAGATGGAAAGCAGCCAGTGGGAGACCCTGAGTTTTGCCAAATTCCAGGTACTCTGACAGGCTGCAAAGGAGCTGAGCAGGGACCATAAATGGCAAACAGGAGGTGTTTGAAATGTACCTCAGCTTTGAACAAGCTTCACAGGAATCTCTCTGAATTCATAAAACAATTTTGACAAATTAGCAATTTCCAAACAATAATAAGCAGCCTCTCATCCCCTCAAACCACACATCACATTTAAAAGCAGTTCTAGATCCATGCAGTTTCTTCTAGGCTGATGTTGCTATCAGTCAAAAGGCTGCTGGACATAAATTCATTAGTGCCTCTGCTGGCAGCCAGTACTGACTGAAGTGAAAATCCAAACTACTGTAATGGGTTGTTGGAGTCTGCTGTAAAGATGATGAGATTATTTATCTTCTGCTAAACTCTAACAATTTAGCTGAGTGCAATTTGACCAATTTGGATGGTGCATCCCTCACAACCAAAATCCAATGTGTTTTATAAAAACGTTGTGTTCTGGGTGATGACAGCTCTGTGTCTTGTTCATTATATTGTGTCTACTGCAGAGGTTGAGATAACTGTTCTGGACAAACAAAATAAAGATGTTGTTATCTAATATTTGTATTCTGAAGGGCAGAGGGGTAAATGAAAGTCACTCTGGGAGCACACCTTATTTCTCTGCTGGTAAATCAGACTAATATGAAAAATCTCATACTGCATTGCTTTTTCCCTGTATGGAATTGTAGCCTTCTCTTTTACTGTCAGATTATTTTCTTTAATACTGGCTTGAATTCAGTGTTATATATATGTATATGAATGTGAGTCACAAAGAACCTTCTTATAAAGAAATTAGTATTTTGATGGTTTAGAAATTGAAAAACAAGGAGGCATTTGGAAAAGTAGACAGAACATAGCTCTTTGTTAGTCCATTATTCTTCTAAGAAAGCAGTAGCTGGAAATATTACTTTGCTGGGTTTTATACATTTAAAATAGCAGTAAAAGAAATGGTATATTTTTTTAATTTCATGAACGAGTGAAGAAAACTGCTGTGAGTGGTAGTCAGTCACAAGAACTAATTGATCCAAACTACAACAGAAAAAGCAAGGTCAACCATTCTGCTTTTTCTCACAATTATTCTGCTCCATCCTATGAATGTGCCACATCTAATATTCATATTAATATGGAATTTAAAATATGCTTTCAACAGGTTTTAGAAAACAAAATATGTGGGTGGAAACATTCTTTGTGGGTTTCTTGACACTCCCCCCATCCAGTCAATATTCTCTGTGACACCTGCCTGTGAACTGCCCCACTGCATCTCAGTTGAACACAAGATCACTCTGTTTTTCCCAGTCTGAAACTCTATTGCTCTGCAGTCATAAACAACTGTCTTTGGTCCAGATGAGAGGCAGACGCTTTGAATGGTGGGTAAAGGCCTTGCTATACCAAGTTTGATTGCTCGGTGTCTGGTGGGTTTGGGACAGAGGCCTCAAAAGTGACACGAAATGCTGTGACCTGTAATGAAGCTGTGCAGGCCTCGCTGTGGTTAACTGCATCCTGCCACTGGTGGGACTGGAGTGCAGGTTACCAGGTGCCACAAATGTTAAAGTAGTGACCTTTTAGCTTATGGACCTCTGCCATCTGCCTCTGTGCTGTGCTGTGCTGTGCCTTTTCTGGGTTTTAAAACAGTCTGCAGATAAGTTAATGTACCTGTCATCCTGCCCCCAGTGAGATTTGTGCCTGGTCTTTCAGCCATCTCTCCAGTAATGCTGCTCACATTTTACGGTTTTGATTCCCTCATATTGTAGATTTAGTTTTATTTTTCTGTAGATATTCCCCGGAGCCAAAACAGAAGGAAGGGGAAATCTTTGCTGCAAAACTCTTATATTTATGAGGCTTATGATGCCAGGGAGGAGGAAGATCCTTAAAAAATATCTCCAGTTCTTTTTAAACCTTTGTTCACATTTTAAAATGATCTGTAGAACACAGTTTTGCGTCTATAAAACAAACCAAAAAAATCTTGTGATGTTGTTATTAATAAAGCAGGTGGCTCATCTTTCAAAATCCCATTTTAGCCAGGCAGTGATTTTCAATGAAACCTGACATGTTCATTTTTGCCAGACTTAGCAGCCCCCAAGGCCTGTTGAAAGTCATTTGAAAAAAGCCTTCTTAATAGATCGGTTTTCTTTGCTGAAGCTGTAGCATCTCCTGTATTTATAAAGATTTGGTTCTTTTACATCTGTATTAGTTGAACACCAAGCTGACTCTGGTGACATACATTAACAAAGTAGGCTAGTTATACAACATTGAAGAATGATACATTCTAGAAACCATTTAGTTAGCACCTTTATATATTGGCAACTGTATTTTCCTTTTTCCATTTGTTGTAGAGAATTAATACTTGTGAATCCATTGGCATAATTGATGTCAGCTGGGGAATTGGAGCCAGCCTTGCAAATATGTTAATTATCACTGCAAATGATAGAAAGCACTGGGACAAATCCAGATCTAGTTTGAATCCGTTGGCTTCTCTGAGCTCATAGAGTATTTTCCAAGTTAAACACATTATTTTGTTCAAAAATGCCTCCCAGACTCCTGGTTCACATTTTTTAAAAAAACAGTCTGCTAGCTGCCCATTAAGATACTCTGCTTGACATGGTGAATAAGCAGTCATACTTTTTGAACCAGTGTGGCTATTTACTTATAACTATGTGAGCAGAATAATAATGAGTTGAGAAATTTTGATGAAAGGCACTGCTTTTGTGGTCTTGCTTCCAGTACAGAATGAGAAAAGAATGTTTTTGGTTGCACTCAGCTATGGTTTTTACCTCAAAAAAAAAAGCATGGATCTTTTTTTCCTCCTACAACTCCACAGTCTTGTTTTAGTCAACGGGATGATCTGGGTAACTTACATGCCTGTCAGCCTGGCCTTGGTGCTGGGAAAAGTCATGGAGCAAATCATCCTGAGCGCCATCATGTGTCACGTACAAGACAACCAGGGGGTCAGGCCTAGCCAGGGTGGGTTTATGAAAGACAGGTCCTATTTGACTAACCTGATCTCCTTCTGTGGCAAGGTGACCCTCTTAGTGGATGAGGAAAAGGCTGTGGATGTTGTCTACCTGGACTTTAGTAACGACTTTGACACCGTGGAACTTTTATGCTTCCCTGTGTGCTGCTTAAGTAAATGCTGTGTGGGATGAATGCAGTGCTGGTGTCAGCAGGAGGGCCTGAACTCTGCCCCTGCATCTTTCCAGATTTGGGGATGTGGGCATGGTTTGAAGGGCTCAGAAGAGAGCCATCATACATCTCCTTAGATCTGCAGAGCACGACAGCTCTGGCTCGTTAGGGGTGACATCTGGATTTCTTCTCAAATTCTTGGTACTGCCAAAGTGAGTCTTTTTATGTATCCTGTGTGGTGAGTGGGAGCCAACAATTTGCAGAAGCTCTTCCAGTCAACCTGTTACTTGTAAGAGATGCATACTAAGCCATAGGATGAATATTGATCATACTTGTGAATAGCTTCCTCAGTAGGAATTGGTCTCAACAAAAGGGGGTTGAGTGTTTGAAATGTCATGTATTTCCCACAGATGGCAAATAATACTCCTTTTTCAAATATAAAATTGATGTCTCTGAACTTTGCGTAGTAGGAGAGTACTATGATAAACTCCTGAGGGATCATGTAGGACTTTTCACTTAACTTGACTCATATGCTGCTTCATCAAAAATAAATCCAGAAAATCACAAAGGTGTCTGCTATGTGAATTAAAGACCCTAAAAGGATCAAATAACACTGAAAGAGATGGCATCACCAGGTATAAGAGTTATGAGTAGAGTGCAACGTGAACTGGAAAGTAGAAAAAGTCTGTTTTCTGAAGGAGAAATGAGTCTTGTCTCATAGCAAGTGCTTGAATTTACAAGTCACTTCTGTATCAAATATCCAAAAAGAAAAAAGATCTTCAAAGAGGCACTTTTTCTGCATCTGGCTTCTGAAATTCCTCATTTTGTGTCTAAACTTGGGTACTGACTGCAGTGTGCATTGAGAATTTCCTTGCACATTTTTTAGAATAATTATCATAATGAATTCAGTAACCCTCTCTTAATGTGGTTGTCATTCTTCCCTGTTTTCAACAGGAAATTATAAGTTACTTTGAGCAGAACTTTTTAAAATATGTTAACATTGTATGCAAGGGTCCATCTAAGGCTCAGTAGTTGAGGATTTTGCCTTGATCTGATAAAAAATGAGGAAGATAGCATGCCCATGTTGAGGAAGGAGATACTCCAATTTGACAATATAACAATAATTTGCTTCTGCATGAATTAAGATGAACTGGTTTTTATAATATTATTCAGCTTGTGCTATGTCTGGGTTCTCTGCAGGTAGGTGTTGACCTTCCTCTTTGATGTACAGAGGTCTTTTGGTTTGATATTTCATCTATGTATGAGACACTACGTATAGGAAATATACATTTTAATGGCAGAGATCAATCCTAGGCAACTCTCTTTTTCCATATTGTTTTGCTTGCCTGCCTTGTTTTTGTTTTGTTTCATTTCTGCTGGTGTTTTTTTTTTAAAGTTGTTACTACGTGCTAGCAATTTCATAACATGACAGGAATTTAATAACTCCTTTCTTTAAGGAGTTCTGAATTCCCCAATACAAGAGAGAGATGTAACTGCTGGACAAAATCCATCAAAACGTCACTAAGATGATGAAGGGATTGGAGCTTCTCTCCTATGAGGAAAGGCTAAGACAACTGTGGCTGTTCAGCCTGGAGAAGGTAAGACTTCGGAGCATCTTATCAATGTGTGTAAATACCTGAAGGAAGAGTACAAAGACAACAGAGCCAGGTTCTTTTCAGATGTGCCCTGTGACAGGACTTGAGTCAATGGTCACAAACTGAAACACAGGAGATTCCGTTTGAACATAGAAAACACTTTTTCACTGTGAGGATGATGGAGCACCAGCACAGGTTGCCCAGGGAGTTTTTGGAGTCTCTATCCTTGTAGATATTCAAAACCTGTCTGCAGAGGGTCCTGGCCTGCCCTGCTCTGGGTGGCCCTGCTTGAGCAGAGGGTGAGCAAGATGACCTCCACAGTCCCCTTCTGACCTCAACCACTCTGTGGTTCAGTGAAATGCCAGATTTCATGATTCTGGGTTGAAAGAAAAACTTTTGTATCTCAAAAATACAGCCATGCTGGTCTTATAATAAATTTAGCATCACAGGAACGTTACAGACTTTTGTTGTTTCTGTTACTCTCTGGTTTCTCAGGGCATATATATATATATATATATATATCTGGTAGTAAATTCTGGATTTTCAAATATTATATTTTTATATTCTTGATGACTGATACAGAAGGATATTTTCTTCTTCTTCTTTTGCTTTTCATGCAAATTAGTTTTGAGCATGATAAAGATGTTTATCAGATTCTTGGAGGCAGATGTGGATTCACTGGAAGGTGCAGAGGCTACAGTCCTTCCTCTCTTGAGGTTCAAGTTGATACAGCACACCTGAGCCTTTACGTGGAGGCTCCTTTGCACCTTCCAAGTCCAAACCAGTTGAATCCATCACTTGTGTTTAACTACCTGGGACCGTCTGATCCCCAAAGTGCTGTCAGACACCTACAGCTTGCTATTTATTTATTTAGCGGTATGGTAGTTGCACAAGTAAATGTAGTTTTCATCTAAGAGCCTTTGCTGATTACAAGTCCTGCTTACTCACAGAAAGGTAATTTACTGCCTGCAGGGCAGGACTTGGGTATACCCAAGCTTCCTGGACAGCTAAATGGATCATTCCATTCCAGTGCTCATTCACTTGCTGGCCTCTCTCAGACTGTTTGCAAAAAGCACTTATCCTGCAAATGCTTACTCATGTAAGCTATAATACTCTAATCAGAAAGTAAGTGGGGCTTGGAGACATTAAGATTTTTTTTAAGTGAGTAAGCACTTTCAGGGCAAAACCCAAGGGCATCAGAAATGATGATAATTTTCTGCATAGTACATTGTCTATTTTTATCTTGAAGTCTGGATCTTTACATAACTTTCTATTAAATTGTTTGAGATCTTCCCTTCGTAGACCAGTCGGGAAGCCCAGTAGGCAGACATTCTTATGCTTCAAAGCATTTTCTAATGACTCCCTATAAAATGAAATGAAACATTAGCCTGAATTATAGCTGTGATCTCCTTCTCAGTTCCTATTTAAGCACTAAATTATATCCTTGCAGAGACTGTGTCCTTTCTTCTGTCCCTCTGAACCTCACTTTAAGCTTATCAAATAACTGCTTTAACAAAAGTTGGCATTGAGGTTCATGACTTGTCATTTTAAAATGAGATTGTTTATAAATGTCTTCCCAGCACAACTTGCATGAAAGTGCACTTTTTCATCTCCAAGGATGAAGAAGAAAATGAAGATGTGTCCATGCAGGGGCAGCTTTGCCACAAAGACTGAAAGATAGTAATCAAAGCAAAAAAATCACTAATTTAATGAGTGGAGGACTGTGAGCTGCCCAGGCAGACATTAACTGGTTTGTATATGCTTGACTTGCTGCTGCTGCTATTACCACTCTTTTTAATAGTACTCTGACTGCTTATAAAAGCAAGCTTTCATATCTCAAACAGTTCTGGTGATTTCACTCTTCAGCTATTTTCTTCCTTCAGCAGTTTGTAAAGACTATTTAACTCAAACTCCAGAAACATTAAAGCAGAGGGTGATGTTTTGCCAAGCCATATGTTCTTAAATGGTGTATTTTATGAAGTTGATAATAAATACTTTAGGGCATAGAAGCTAAAAAAATTCTAACCTAATGTAAGCAGGCACAATTCCAGTGATTTCAACATTAACATTAGGGAGGAATCTAACTGTCTGTTTTCACTCAGGTCTGGATGTAGTGTTCAAACTGCAAGGTTTGATTGATATTATATGTTGGGTTAGAATCCAGAATAAAGCTGCATTTTTTTTACTTTACTCACTTTAAGAATTATTTCACTCTATTTCCAGCTTTATTGCTTTGCAGAAGTATTAAAATGCTGATATAAAATGTTCACTAGGTATAAAATCTTGCCTGGTATTTGATCATTTTCCTATCTCAACAGCTTTTTAAAGACATTGTTCACCTGCAAACATTTTAATCCTCTTTTACATGAATAATAAACTTAAACCTCTAAAACATGCACTATTCTACATAAAAACACCAAATCTAGGCCATAAAATGTCTGTTCAACTGAGTAATAAATTGCAATACCAGGTAATCCCCAAGTAAGCAAAGCTTTTAGTCTTGCTACTTGGTATGCCAGGGAAACATAGATAACCTCAGATAGTTGAAGTAGTGATGTTTCCTTTAAAGTTGTAGAAATACACTGCACAGAAGCTGCTTATCTAAACTTTGGTGAGGAGTGAACAGATAGTTTGGACTGCTAGGCTCAGGGTTGGTCTTAGTAGCTCTCCTTTTCTCCATCTAGAAATTTGGTTTTGGAGGTGGTTCCTTCTGTTTTCTCTTTTCTCAGATGTGAAACAAGAAGATTTTGAATGGTGGTGGATTATAAGGTATTCAAAACTTCCTTTTGCTCTCATTTCTTCACTGGACATCTCTAATTTCTCTCTCCTACCCAGATTGTATTCTATCGTGCACTCTGGCACTTTAAATAGGTATCTGAGGTGTGAGGGGATGACATGAGGATAAAGCTCATCCTTACAGCTTAAATATTCTTTTCACATTATTTGATTTCTTTCAGATTGGTATTATAATTAAAAAATCTACTTATGTCAGGAAACTATAATCTCATCATGGCCAGAATTTAGGGGGTATCATGGCCTCTTTCTGGCTGTGGCATTCAGATAACCAGGAATTTCTGTGTAAATTGCATCCTTTAAGAAACGGTTTTAAAATCCTTGTAAAACTTCAGATTTTTAATTTCCATTCTTCCTAAGGATGCCAACATGAAAGAAGAAAGACAGAAAGAAATGGCCCTTACTGGTATTTTGCTCTTTAAAATAATGCTGTGTTAAATGAAGTAATGTGTTAAAATGCCATAAACAGACAAACCTAACTTATTGATCAAAGGATACTTATTAATGAGTGAAGGGAAATTTACATCATACTTGTCATTTTAACAGCATTAAAGAAATTTGATTAAATCCTTAAGTAATTTATCTTTAAAAAAATCTATTTTTCCCCCTCAGATTCTTTAAAAAAGAGATTATAAACATGCTATAGAATTAATAATGAATCATTAGAAATTAAGCTTTGATCATTCTCCCATGACTTTATAATATTTTGGTTCCTTGTCTCATTACTGAATATACTTCCTTGTGCTAGTGTATGACAGGTCATTTCATGATACCACGGATTTTGATAGGGAAATTATGGTAAGTTTTTGGGAAGCAAATTTTGGCCTCAATATTACAACCGTGTCTTTATTCTTCTCTAAAACTTGTTGAGGGATCTTCAAAAAGTAGTTTTGGTCTAATTTTATCACTGCTGTAGAAATGAGCAAGATATTAAGGAAATAGACTGCTGATATCTGTGGACAGGAAGGACCTACAGGGGAGTTAAGGATTATAAATATTGCTTATAACAGTAGCTAATGATCACCTTCAAAACTAATCAAAAGCATTAGTAAATTTTTTGACATTTTTAAATATTGTCCTAATTTAACTTTATCATCTGAATAATGAAATACAGATTATTCCCCAATGTCATTCAGTTTCTTAAATCCCCTGAACTATAAATCTATCTGTGTTACCCGCATGACTCCAAAATCACACTGCTTGGAGTCAGAGAGGCTGAGAAAAGAAGTTATGTTATAAAAGAGACCAGAAAATATTTAGAGAGAAAAAGAAATGCTCAAAAATTAAGGAAAAATTATTTGTAATGCTTGCAGATAGGAAAATTTTTAAGAGGAAGGAAATTCTGAAAAATGTCACCAGCAATCAGTGCCAGCAAAATCCATCCAGGAAGGAGGGGAGACAGTAATTACTTGGCTCTACTTTTGCCGATGTAACAAATGCAATCTTGGTTCTAACTTGGCAAATGACAAAAATCCCATTGACACTGATGGGAGTGATATTTTGCTCAATGTCCTTCTGATGCAAACCTGAAAAATAACCAACCAACTCACATTGCACCCAGCAGGACTTTTGCCACTGACTTCACTGGCAACAGTGCTGAACCTTTTGCCCTTGGGCCATGAGGCTGAAATCAATGAGATATCTGCTTTAAATTAGGTCATGTATTCCAGTGTTGTTTGGTTTGGTTTTTTTCTTATGACTACATCAGGGTCAGACCCATAATATGGCACAGAATTGGAACAATCAGCTTTCAGTGTACACATTAAGGTGTGCATAGATGTTTTGTTGTGTTACAGATTCGATCAATCTGAGCTCGGTTCGGCTGTGATGTAACTTCCATGACTCGCAGTGAAAAAAAAGTAGAAATAAATCTGGCCCATTATTTCTGTATCAGAGCAAAACCAGGGTTTTTTTAATTAAAAAATTAGAAAAGAACATTGGCTTGGTTTTGCTTTTAAAACTTGTTTTGAAATAGTTCAACTAATGTAGATTAGTGATCTATAGTCAAATTCGGTATTAACAAAACTGAACATCTTGTTTGCTGGCTTAAATATTGAAATAAAAATGCTAGAAGTTAAAGACAATCTAACAATAATGTGTAATTTGCATGAGCATATTAGTCTTGTTTTAAAGCAAAAGCTTCATTGTAATAGAACCTCTTTTCAAAGGAAAAAGTAGCCTAAAGGGTATGGACCACACTTCGTTTTAAAAGCCTAGGAGAACATTTCACTGAGAATCTTACAAATTATGGTTATTTTTCAGAATGCATCAATGTAAAAGTACTAAAATGCTGTAATGTGAGTAAAATGTCAACATTTCTAGTTGTTATTCTTATGTGCATGTGTGTGTGTATACACACAGAATCTGTGAGGTCCAACAGCATATTTTTGCATAATAACAATTCTATATTCATTTCTGTAGCTGCAAATGGAGCATTTTTTAATATAAATAAGTAGCATTTTATTATTTCTACTTTACTTTCAGTGCAATAATTGTCATTGCCATATTACTTGAAGATACATAGCAAACATTATCAGGTACTTAAGTGGTGTACTTTGACATCATGTGTGAAGAGGAGAATATGTAGTCCAATATGATAATTATGGGAAAAAAAGCCAACCCAGCTAACAGTAAACATCTAACTTGCAAATGAAGATCCACTGGGAATAGATAGACTAGATTGTGTGATTGGATTTTCGCAGAAAACTGTTTTAAAATTGCTTTTTACATTTATTTGGTTTGATTAGTTTATTTATTTTGATTAAACAGTCAGTGCTTGCAGATTGTTCTCCATTAGCAAGTGTAATTTTTATTTTTCTCTCTCTACTCAACCCATTTTGCTCTGGTCCTATGTTTTGTACTGCATGTGTGTGACCTCTTTCACTTTTATTTTACAAGTGGTGGGAGAACAGATGAAATGGTCTCTGTTTTCCATAAGGATGTGTTAACCCTGAGCACTGGGGCCTGATGCAGATCTCCTTGAGTTGCTGTGGATTTGAACAGATAAAGATGTACAGTGCAGCCTTTTACCAGCACGCTGGCACAGAAGCTGTTTGCACAGCACTGCTGCACCACTTCAAGCCCTGATCCAGCCTCATGAGTTGCTAAGCTGGGTCTCAAATTCCTTACTGCTCCTGGCTACTGTGTGTGACACCAGCTCAGCTCAGCTGTACCTCATCTACCTACTCAGAATATATATCTAAACAGTAGGAAGCTACCAAACCTATATAAAATTTTTTTTCCTGTTGAACGAAGCCACGTCCAATATATGTCTTCCATATCCCAGAGCAAAATTATTTTTGCAGAATATTACCTCTACAAAATTTACTATGCAGTTTAATTAAAAATGCATTCCTGTCATATAGGCCTCATGTAAACTTATAAAAGCTTTAAATCAGACGGATTCCTCTAAATCTACTCATAAAAGGATTCTCTGTCTGCCAGTGTATTCTAGAGGAGGTTTCTCTTTGCGGAAAAACATGCTTTGGCTTGAAGAAATTGGCAAACAGTGAAGTTGGGTGAGTTGAGGCTCATTGAAACATCCCTGTAAACAGAAAGATTAATGTATAGCCTTGTTTAAGCTGAGGCTGGTTACCCATTTTAGGAATATTCCAAAAGAGCTGAATGGTCTGTTGTTCAGATGAATATGTCTGTACTTGCTGCTCAGATACACAGATGTTGTTGATGTGGTACCCACTGCAGGTTTTGCTTGGAAACCTCACAGCTTGCAGATGAGGGTTTCTTGGATGCCTGATAATATACATTCCCTGGAATCTTGGATAACACATACTCCTTGATGACTCAGTATTGAAACAATGCAAAAATTACTGGTATTTGTGAAGTCATGCAAGTGACTCCCATGCTTAGACTGAGGAAACTAAACAGTACTCTGAGACAAAAGGGAACCCCAATTACTCGGCAAAAGGCATCCAGTGCTCCCGTCTAGGTCACAGAACTGTGCATTAAGCTGTGGAAAACTGTGCAAGGTAAGATAAAGGCTAGCACAAGCAAAAGGATAGAGGTTTTGCAATGGATAACATCACTGTGCGTGAATTTTAAAGATTTGGTTGACACACATCATAAGCCAAGAGAATGGAAAAATGCCTAAATCTGGGGCATAATCCCTAGGAAGAATGGCTAATATTGAAATTTATGTTTGGACTAAACACCTGAAGGCAAAAGATTACTCTATTCACAAAGGCAAAAGTCCTCTTTTCAACTAAAGTTATGTGAGGAGCACCGTGTGAAAGTAGCCCCAGTTGTCCTTTGCAATGAATGTCTGCACCTCAGTGGAATGAAAGGGTTTCTGAAAATGAGAAACAGTAGAAGGGAATTTATAAATCACCAATTTAGTCTGGATTCTTTCACCAGCTCTTCAAGGATGCTATCAAAGGAATCCCAAGCGATATGGCATGCAAAGTAGAAAAAGACTTTGGGGACTGAAAGGCCTGGTAAAAGTCTGCAGTTATGAGACTTGTGCCTATGACAAATGCAGAAAATGTGCACCCCTGGGTGTCTTTTGCATATTCCACATGAATGTATATATTGCAAGGACACTACTTTATGTAGGTTTTCATTGTTCATGGACATGGCAGAATGCACAAGCAGGGTATATTTGCACCACACAACTGAAAATATGAAGCACTTATTTGGCCAAGAGGGGAGTTTGTTTCTTCCATAGAGATATCCAAGGATAACAATTTTTGCCATGACATTAGGGCATTGTATCATGAGAGGATGAGGGAAAATTTCATTTCTTTTCTTGCTGTCAGAAAATTTTCTTACAGTTTCTGCTTTAGGAATTCTTATTTCTACAGCTGAAAATTGTACAGTTACTGACAGGTTGGGTCTAAGACAACAAGTGCGTTAAAAAAAACCTTCTGTGCTCAAGGGAAATTTATGGGGAAACGTGTTAATGTAGTAATGAGATTCATCTGTAGTTGACATATCAAAGATAAATGTCAACTTATCTATTTGTTAATGGATCTATTAAAAGCTGTGTTTATACTTTCTGTCTGTTTTTTTTTTCTTAAGCACTTACATGCAGATGGATTGTGCAAACAAATACTTCATTAATCGCAGGACTTAGAGCCAAGTGAACACTTTTGAGTCCAGAATCATGTCAATTAACCCAATTTAATTGCTTTCTTGATCCACCCCTACTTTTTAAACAGTTCTTTTCAGGTTTTTGTATAAGACCAGAGGGATGCTGAGTAATTCTATATGATTGAATGACTCCATACATCCCATTTTATTAAGAAAAATACAATCTGTGCTCTCAAAATGGCACAGCACCCTGGAATATAAAGAACAACAAAAACACCAAATCCAAAAGCTTAATTAGAATGAGTCACTGAGGCACAGTTGGCATAAAGAGCCTAAGATTCCCAAGCTCAATTGAGCTGGTGAGGAGAGAAGAATCCTATCTGAATATGATAACCATTTTGTTTAAAATAATTTCTAAGACATGTTTTTCCCTACTACTAAACAGCTGCTTTTCCAGTATCAACAGTTCAAAGAAATTTGTCTTTAAGTTGAAATAATGATTCGTTATATGTGTAGTTCCAACAGACACCCATAGATCTGCTGCTTAGACACACACAAAGTTTTGATGGGAGAGAGTTCTGGAGTTATAAAATATGAAATCGAGTTTTTTCTACACCTAGCTGTATAACACAGAACTATTTAGCAGTCAAATATAACATGTGCAGTGCAAATGATCAACCTGATTTTTCTGAGGCAAAAAACAAAATTTTCTTCCTTGGACCAAAAGCTGGGTCTGAAAAGAGACAGCAACTGAATCTTTCAGTATTTCTTAATGACTAAGAATAACAGTGTGAATTTTCAATGTGATCTTGTACGGTCTTTTCAAACCCAAAGGATTAGAAAAGATGCATTTAATCTTATATTTTTGAGACTTTTATTGCCAGCATGTGGTCAGATGTAGCACTTTTGAATGAAATTCTGTACAATAATTTTTTGAGTTACAAGGCAGTAAAATGTTACCCATCAAAACCTAAAAATGTAATATTTTCTCTTCTATTATCTCACTGTTATACATCTCATTAACCTTGGTAGGTATATATGAAATTTCTTGGTAGGTATATATGAAACTTCTAACTGATTAGATGTAGAGGTTTTGCTATGCATGTGTTTCTGTCATGGTGGAGAGGATTGATCATGTGATACCATATGACTTTTTTTTCCCTAGGATGAAAAAAGAAGCCACACTTTAAATGATATTTACTGAGTATCAATTATTGAATCTAGGAAAATTTTAAGGCTACAAGCATTTTTATTTGTGTTCTTAGTTTTTCAAATGCTCCCAAATAATAAAGAGAATTTTTAACGATAAGAACTTCAATGAGATGGTGTTTATGCATCAACACATATGGATTTTTTTTTTAAATTTCAACCTTCTCAGACCCTCGACAGCATTTTATAAATCCATGTCATTTGAGCAATTCCAATATCTGTAAAAACCCCAATTTGTTATTAATCGGGCAGAATTCTCCTCTGCTGAAGAAAAACATGATTGAGAACAATGTCTTCAATGTGTCTCTCCAAAAAAACATTTAGTAGCTCAGCCCTTCTGAACAATGTTAAACTGATAACTTAAGCCTAAACTCTCATTTGGTTTTCTCATTATGCTCACTGAAGCTAATGGGACTATATGCATGCTTAAGCATGTACTCTAGGGCTTTTTTATAGGCTATAGTTCAGAATGGCAAGGGGATAATATTTAATCAAGGAAGCAAATTCTAGTTCAAACTTCCACCACACTGTTATGTCTAATAGTGAAGGAAATTATTTAAAAACTGCTGGCACTCTGTCCTTATTCAGCATGATCTCAAAACCACAGAATAGTCTATTACAACTTTCTGGCGCTTGAAACTTGGAACACGAAAAGTTACGGGACTGTTCCCGCAAATCCCTTGCTTGCGAGAATAAGCACTTACAGGTTGAGCTGAAAATCCTGAATTTCTTTCTGAGTTTTTGCTGGAAGCCAGGCAAAATCAGGGACTTAGAGTGCAGGCACCCAACTTGACACCTGGCTTGTATCAAAGTTCAATCAGAATACAGATCCAGTCAGTACACCTGCTCAAAGACCCCTACAAAAAACAATTCAGCAGGATCTCTTGGGAGCATGCCTGATGAGGAATGAAGAGGTATCTGCCTCACAAAAGTAGCTTGGGCCACTATTTTAAATTTAATTTCAAACTAAAATATGGCTAAAAAAGGAAACCTTCCTTTTAGTTCATAGCCTATTGAATAAAATACTTATGTAGAATGTGACAAATTCTGGTTCAAAACTCTTTTCTGCCAGGTAAGAATTAAATCGACATCTGTTTTAGGAGTGGATATTAGCCATTGACTCTAAAGGCTTTTCCAAGGATGGAGCATGTTTTCAGTGTTTATAAGATATATATATTATTATAAGATATAAAAATTCTTACATGATAAATAATTGACATATTTATATCATAGAGAAAAAAAAGAAATCAGCATCACTTCATTAGGAGGACCTGCAGCAATTTTTCCTTCTACTCCCTGCAGTATTTATGTATTTTACATTTAGCAGTCTCTAAATAGCTTTGTGGACTGCCAGTTTTCTAATTCTCTGTAGAGTTCACTTTTCACTGAATCCACCTCAAAGGTAGGTCTTCGCATAGACACGGAGCAGAACATTACTGACTCTCTTTTGGAAGTGAAATGTTTACAATTTAGACATTACATTTCCTAATTTTATGTAATTGTGCTTTGTTTTAGATACGTGCTATGTATTAAGATTGTCTCCTTTGTCTTTACTGAGGCAAGTTTCCTGTTGACAGACTCAGGAATAGAAATTAAATAAAAGGTAAATTGAGCTTTGATAAAAAATGAGTTTCTCTATATTTTATATTTGGATATAGAAGATATTAACCCAATCCAGGGGAAGGGAACACCAGCTAATATTTCATGTGTCTTGGGTTTATGATATTCTTACTAGGCCCTTTATATTTATTGTACCTAAAGCTTCAATCATTTGTGATTTAGAAAATATAATTGATATATATTGTGGGAAAGTTCTATTTTCTGAAACATCATTACATTTTCTTGCAGTGTTTGTAGATTAATTAGTGACCTTCTCATCTTATCTGAAAAAATATTTTTGAAATATTTTTTACAAGTAATTTTGAAACTTTCATCTAATGTTGAGCTAACCTCAGTGTTATGCTGTCCAAAAAGTTTTTAAAATATTCCCGGATCCTTTGAAGTCATTTGACTTTATCGGGAGTGGCTTGTCACACATCCTATTTTAAAAATTGCAAATTATGTCAATGTAGATCAAAACATGATATGTTTTAGAAAATATTTCCTTCTGTGTGAAAGAGTACTTAATACTGCTGTTTAAGTATGAGTGAGAAGTCTGATTGTAGTGCCAGACACATCTAAGCCTAAGAGGGTGTTGCATTGTTCTGTTGAACTGCTGCAGCTTTTAATATTCAGACTGTTTGTCTCAGGTCTCTCAGAGCAGTGCTGTGCTGACTTATTCAATAAGTGGAGAGGGACTCTAGGTATGTAGACTTGAATTATCAATATTTATTTGCTTTTTGTGTGTGCAGCTGTGCTGCACTGACTACTGAGTTTTAGTTCTGAAAATAAATGTATAGCCTTGTATTCAGAAGTAAAGCCTGGTGTATATGCTTTATGTCTTTGGTTTTGGCAAAGCTAAAAAGCTCGCTTTTTATTCCTGTGCTGTATTTTGAGGTCTGGAATGACCTAGAATGATCTTGTCTGCCTTTATACTGAACTCATACCACAGGTATCCCATGGGATTAAAAAACATGTTAAGGACAACTATCTTAACAAGTTTTAACTCTTTGATTAATGATAGGAGGCATTGCTTGGTTTATCAGCATGAGCCAAGGAATAGCTAAAATGGAGATGAGCTACCAACTGTTTAAGAAACAAGTAAGTTACAAGTGATGAATATAATTCTGTATCTATATAGGGAATCCCTCTGAAAGAGACAGGATTATGAAATCCTGGATGATACAATGTATTCCTGTTGAAAATTATGAAATAAAAATAGCAGAGGCAGATTTGAAGCAGTTATGTGTATCTAGTGTTTTTTTAATTTTACCACAACAAAACAGGAAAAAAAAAGGAAGATATGCATCATTATTAACAACTCTGTTTGTGGTTTGTTTGTTTTTAAAAGTCAAGTGGTTCCATTGCATCTATCTGACATGTCATGTATTTCCATATCCCTTAGTCCTGTGGCTATTACAACTGAACTTGAAAAAAATGTGTTGGGAACTCCAAAGGTGTCACACACTAAATTGTATTTTTATCTTTAGTGTGTAGGAAAGGCAGAGTCTGGTTGTGATAGGCTAAAACAACCCTGGAGAGGAATGTTGCTTTCCCGTGGTCAACATCAGGGCCCTGGCTTCTGGGAGCAGTGTGTTATACAGCTCAGCTTTGCACCGGGTAAAACAGAAGCTGCTTCTTGTCTCTCATCCCTTTTTGCTACATAGGACATACACGCTGTTTTCCTGTTCTCTATTCATGCAGCACTGTGGAAATGTTTATTTTGACCAAGACTGAAAGATCAAATAGGTAAGGCCAAAATGTATCCATCAGAACCGTGGCTGGTGGTAAAGCCCCAGTTGCTGCAGAGGCAGCAGTGAAGAAGTGCTGACAACAATCCCCATCTCACATTTCACAGAGTTCTGGTCCCTGCCAGCCTTGAGGTGTGCCAATCAACAAGACAGCACGTGACCTGATATGTATCATAATTGTGAGCATTACAAGTATCTGCTTCTGACTCAAAAATTAGATTATTTTTCTGGTATGTATATGAAGAAAAAAGCTTTCGCAGAGAAAAGGGACACAGTGGTTTGCCTCCTGAGAGCTAGAAGTCATTCTTCCACCTCTGAACCCTTTCTTCTGCAGGCCAAAAGAGCAAAGTTGCAAAACTGGTATTATTCGGAGCAAATAGGTTTCAAGGAGGTTAAATATTGTATTGTATTTTGATAGTTCACTCTATAGCACATCAACGAAGAAGAAAGCAGTGAGACAGAGATGTCATGAAGTAATACTGCAATAACCTAGGAACCTGTCAGTGTGTTGTGTTAGCTGGCCATGATATCAGTGACAATACCCTGGAATTCAGCTACTGAATATGACAGAGCTGTGCCCATCCCCTCAACTCCAAAAGATCCCTGAACACCATATGGGTCCAAAATTAAAAGGAATAGAGAATAGCCTCTGAACAGAAATGGTTCCATTAGGGGCTAATGAAAGCACCAAAGAAACTTAAGGAATGATGAAGGCTACTATAAATTTAAAGAAATGTTATATGGTGACTAGTGGGGAACCAGCCAAAGGAAAAAGAACCAGTGCTACTGACCACAGATTTCCTATGCACCTAATTCCAATGTAATTTCCTTATTTTTATTCCATGGATGTTACCTAGTAGCAGTACACAGAATGTTTTCTTAGAATGGTTGTTAGATATCTATTTACACTTTAAATATTTATGTAGCAGTTCTTTCAATATTTAGGTGATTATTAAAGCAGAGAGGGAAATACAGACCAAGTTATATAATTTTGAGACATGTCTTTAAATGTTGTAAATTTGTCTTACTCTATTCTCTTTACCCAAAACAACATTTTTTGACTAAAAGCCAGGGAAAAGCCATATCATGTAGTTGTGGTGAGTTTAATGGTTGGTTAGATCTCCATAACTGTGTGAGTTTAGTTACATTAACGTGCTACTCAGTATGTAGTATAGGCTGTGTTTGATGTGCTTTTGGCTACTGCATTTAGGACTCTATCCCAGACAACATATTCAAGAATAACTTCCTTGGAATAGACAGTCAAACCCTGAATTATGGTCATAGAAAAAAAGAACAAACAAGCCATTCACAGTTGATAGTACCATAAAACCTGGATGAGGTTTCCTGCAAGCTCCTGCAACCTACCATATGCTGGAGGGATGCTACAGATATTGTAGCTGTTGGCCGGGAGATGCACAGCCAGGAGAGATAATGCTTCATTCAGCATGTTCCTCTTGCAGCCCCTGGCAATAGGTTTTCTGCAGTTTCCTACAGAGCTGCAAATAGAAACTAAGGCTGTGTCTGACTCACTGAACCTTTAAGAAGGAGACAGGTGAAAAAGAGCTTGCCAGCCCATTTTTTTTTTTTTTTTTTTTTCCCCCCTCCGGGGTGAGTTCCCGCTGCAGGACAAAGGTTTTATTCTAGTTAGGATATGAGATGTACATTTCTGCTCACAACTGTAAGGACTAAATTCTTAGTCCAAATTATATTGTCAGTGATATTAAACTGAACTCAATTTCATTTTGGAATGAAGCAGAAAGGAAGACCTCTTTAAACTTTCTTAGCATAGCTATTTCTTTCTTAAATTCTGTGACTGTGGTAATTATAAGCTGAATTTAGCTTTTTATGACTGGCCTTCTAATTCTTCTCTCAAAGATCCCTGGGCATAACTTTGCTCTATATTTATTTAAAACCCTATTCCTCAGGGTATCAAGAGGACAAGCCCTAGTAAATACCTGAGAGCAGTGTGGCCTCTTGGGTTCCTGCCTCTTGCACATCCTAAGGAATATCTGTCTTTTGCTCCAGCTCTTTAGTAGCATTTCTGTCTCATTAGCTAACATGAGGGACCAAGAGGCACCCTGGCAATAATTCCATAGCTTTGGAAACAGAAAATTCTTTTACATAAGCTTTATTTTTCAGTTGCTGAAACATGGCTGACCTGAAAAAGCAGAAAATATTCAGCTTTTCTTTATACTTTATATTTTATGCTTTATACTTTTACAACTGTTATTTCATTCAGAAACCTCCCTGTTTATTTGTGAGGTACTAAGTCGTGGTGCCTGAAAATACACACTGATATCTCTCTAAATGTTTTCTCATTGTATTAGTGATGTATTTGTACATGCAGTTTCCTCAGCCTGCTATAAGTTACATAGTGAAATATTGAAATATCTTAAGCAGCAATACTGAGATAAATGAACTTGAGATTGCAAGTATTGTAGTTCTTCTGCATATTGGATGAAAAGACAAAAACGTGCAGCCAACTCTGTCCCACAGCAACACTTCAGAGACAGTACTGTGATTTAAGCAACTCCCTCTGACCAGATTTGAGCAAAAGTCTGAAAAAATGGACTTTTGGCAGAATGTTCAATATGTAATAGGATCATTTAAAATTTGACCTTCTATAATGCTCCAAGGTCAAAACTGTATCCTGTGGACTTTCTCAATTTCCGTATTTTTCCATTTGGTGCATCTATCCAGCACCCCCGACTCTTTGGGCAGATCCTTGATTGCTTTTTGCAGTCAACTGGATCAAACTCTATGTGCCATGAAACCGGTTGGAGCAGTTTATGAATCGTATCTTCTCTACTACTCTTTGGAAATGTATCCCTTCACTTCCACTTGCTGGAAAACAAGCTTTCTGGTGTTAGGACTAACAGCTGAAGGAACAGAGGTGCCCTGAAAGAAGTACGGGCAAGGGCATGGGGAATAAAAATGTTGCTTTCCAGTGTGACATTGTTTCACAGTTATCTACTGTTTTCCCTAGTTTCTAGGAGTAGGAGAAATGATATTACACTTAAAAGAAATATTCTGCACTTCAAGTGTACTTTAATTTTGTGAATATGTAACCTAAAAATTAAACTGTATATACAAGGATAAGTCACTATTTCTGTGTCATTCAATGTAAGACTTTAGCAGCTTTTTTTGTCAGACTTTTGGTACTAAGATCTATCTCCATCACATGTTCTTTTTTATGATTCTATCCAGTCCTTTAAACCTATCCCCAGTTCTGTGGAATAATTATGAATACAAGAAGCAAAAAAGACGACTTTTTCAAGATTAGCCTTGAAGTTTACCTCAAACAGCCCTGGCCAGCAGCAGTCTTATGGTTTGGGGCTGGTGGGGATCCCTGCTGCCCTCTGTGCAGGCACAGTGTCTTTGCTGGATTTGTGTGGGCATAGCGTGTGCGTGGCTGACCCTGGCACATGAAAGAAGTAAGACTCAGGTAGATTGTACAGATGATTATAAAGTTGTGGTAGGGATGGACACTGCTATTATCAAGGCAAGAGCCACCACAGTCTAACTCCTGCCCTGTGCCTTGCCTTGTAGCTGCAACCAAAGACACCCTGCAGCTTCTCCAATTCCTCTAGCACCAGGAAGGACCAGAGGAGCCTACACTGGCTGACCCAAAACCATGCATGAAAACAGCTGAAGTTGTTGTGAAACAGAAAGCTGTGGTATGAGTGCCAGTTCAGCTGCTTTATTGCAGCTTTGCACCTGCACAAAGCAGAGGAGGGCAGCTGCAGAAAGGTAAGTTAGTGCAGAAAAAAGAAAAAGTGCTGGTTGTTATTCAGCCTTTGTACGGTTTGCACAAAGTCTCTTGTAATGCTTTATAACCTGGAGGCATCTTCTGGAGGGGCACAGATTCCCATGTGGAATGTGAAGCTGTGCTCTGCAAGGAAACAGTGTAATTTTGTGAACTGGTTTTCTATTCAACTGGCTTTTCTCTGTTTGGCCAGGTTAGGAGAAGGTAGATGTCTTCAGTACAAAAATACACAAAGAGAAAACTCATGCTAGTGGTAAATCATGAGGATGTTGCCACCAAGTTTTGGGCTGGAAGATGAGAAGAGGCAGAGCTGTCCAGGGCTTCTGGATTAGAGCTGAATTGCTACCTTGATTTGAGCTGAAGCCTTACCAATTTGAGGTCGTATCCTCAGATAGTCTGACAAGGCAGCAGGTATTGTGTATTTCCCTTTCCAAAGGAAGCAAGTATAATAATTTCAATACTGAGAACCGGTACTATTGGAAGTGCTTTCATAATGTTCTTGGGTAAAACAACAGATGCCTAAGCAAAAAAGCAAGTACAGCAGTGCTCCTATTTGTGAAGGTCTGAATAAGTCAGTTCAGCAGAAGCAAAATTTAGAACACGTTTTCAAACCACCAGTCTGTTTAATGCTTATGTGCGAAGAACATGCTAAACAGAGAGATATGACATCCAAATACTCATTTGCCAGTGGAAAAACAGCCCCAAGTTAATACATGAAAACAGTTGTACATCTTCAATGCTAAATGAGCAGAAAACATAAACAAGACTAAACAAAAATTAGCTTGAAACCCATGATGCCATGCTAAAGGAATGACAGTATGATGCACAGAGGTAACTTTTCAGTATGATCATTTTATGATATCTGCACCTTTTCAACAGAAGCTGCTCATATTCTCAATTACACCTTTTGCCAGCAAAGGATGAAGTGTGATGATCTGTCAAATCACAGGTAATACACTGTACAATAATATTTAGGAAGATTCCTGTGTCTTTCACTCTTTTAAAAATAACAGAAAAGGAAAAATATTAAATGTTGATAATAGAAAAATCAATCTTTCAAGAAGGGGTTACAAATATGCTTTTTTCAGCTGTGGAAGTTTCTGCAAAGTTACCTCCTTGCACAAAGACAAATTAAGTATGTAAGATTGGTACTGGTCTTTTTTTAAAATTTTCTTCTATTTATTAAACCTGTTCTGGAATATTAATTCTATATACAACTATTGCTGACTTTTCCTCCTCACTAATACCTTGTTTTATACGCAATATATTTTTAAATCATTTAAAAATATTGCTCTCTACAAATCTTTATTATACTCTATTCTTCATTTGCATTCCAACTAATTGCTGTAGGATTTTAATATTCTTAGCAAAAGGAGATATATTCCCAGATGTATTCTCTTTTATTTTTCTTTCTTCCTTCTGCCCTCTGTAAATACTATTTCAAAAGTACATTTAACAAAAGACTATTCACTATAAAAAACTTCCTCATGTAGAACAGCAGTGACATGGTACACCACACACCCACTTGTGTAGTCTTTATCAATAACAACAGAAACAGTGTCAAGTGACAAAAATATACGTGATTTAAGTCTGCCATTTTGGGAGTATATTTATTCAAGACCCTTCAAGCGGAGATGAATAGCAAGTTTCTAAATGTGATATTATGAGGGTAAGCAAATGAGTCATTATTTGTATTCTAGTGCAATAGAGCTGGGCAAGAACAACACTACAAGAGGGAATAAGCAGTCGTATCTAACTGTTTATTCTATTACATTCATCACCACGGGGTGTATCTGTACATGTCAGGTCAAGGTCAGCGATCCTTGTTCACATGAATCATTCTCAGTGCTAATGAAAAACACTCCTGATGCAGCATGTTCAAACACCAACAGCTTCAGCAGACTTCTGACACTCCTGACTCACTTCTGCAAGCCAGAATTCACAGGTGAGGCAGAACAACTGCAGTGGGGGGAGTTCAGGGCTAAGGATGGATGGATGAGACCTTAACAGAGGCTGTTGGAGGACAAAGGCATTGAAAAGAAGAAGGATAGTTTTTAACTGGAGGACAAAACAGTGCTGTTGTGTGGCAGGCTATGGCGTTTTTACACCTTGGCTGTTTCAGCTTCAAAGCTGAAGAGAATTTCAAAATGAAAAATTAATTTTAAAAGTGCAACTTGGTTCTGAGTAAGTTTCCAAATAATTAAGTTTTAAAGTTATGAAATAAATCTTAATCATCTTTCTCCACAAGTTTCTCGAAGTCAAGGAAACGGAGATGGAATATAGTGGCACAGGAAGAAGGGTTTATTTTTCCTCTTTTCCCCTACCCCTTTCAATCTGTGCAAATTCTGCTTATATTTTCTCTGCATTTCAGTGTCCAGTTAGAAACAAGGATACGCTTTGTGGAAGTGCTGATGACATACAGATATGTGTATGAAAAATTAAAAGTCAACCATGGAATAACTTTTCAGAGCTGTTGCAGTGACTACTACGATTTGATATGCAAGAGGATTTATTACTAAGACCACAAACAAAAGTTATGCGCGTTATGTTTCTTGCATTGCAGCAATCCTTCTACAGAAATTCTGGCAGCCGCACCCCAAAACAAGGGGAGGAACTCCATGTCCGGAGGATTCCCCGGGTCTCTAGCGAGGGAAAGGGTGCTCCGCGGAGGTGAGGGAGGGAAGCAGGCAGGCTGTTGTCTCACCACACATGGTCTTGTGGGAAGTGGGAATCTCAGGTTGAGTTACTCATCGGTATGGAGTCAGGAGTGTGCACAAGCCATGATTTTGATGGCAGGAGGTAACGTACACATGTTTTTCAGGGAAGGTGCTGTAGGAGGACTTGCCGGCGGGCAGGAGGAGGTTTGTGCTGAGGGCTGTCATTTCCTAAGCGTGGAAGTCTGATCCCGGGAGCCCATCACCGCCGCCTCTGATGCTCCCCCTCCCTACGGTACGAGCAGGGGGCTGGCGGCGCACGGACCCGGCTGGGCAGGGGGGCCGGGCGCCGTCCCCAGGGCTGCTCTCGCCGCCCCGGAGAGCGGGGCGGGGGGCGCGGGGCGG